>JBBGZY010003623.1:0-65000 GCA_037952925.1 Lithobates clamitans
GGGAGGAGTACAGCAGGGAAGGGGTTAATATTAGATAAGGATGGGGGGAGGAGTACAGCAGGGAAGGGGTTAATATTAGATAAGGATGGGGGAGGAGTACAGGCAGGGAAGGGGTTAATATTAGATAAGGATGGGGGGAGGAGTACAGCAGGGAAGGGGTTAATATTAGATAAGGATGGGGGGAGGAGTACAGCAGGGAAGGGGTTAATATTAGATAAGGATGGGGGAGGAGTACAGCAGGGAAGGGGTTAATATTAGATAAGGATGGGGGGAGGAGTACAGCAGGGAAGGGGTTAATATTAGATAAGGATGGGGGAGGAGTACAGCAGGGAAGGGGTTAATATTAGATAAGGATGGGGGGAGGAGTACAGCAGGGAAGGGGTTAATATTAGATAAGGAATGGGGGGAGGAGTACAGCAGGAAGGGGTTAATATTAGATAAGGATGGGGGAGGAGTACAGCAGGGAAGGGGTTAATATTAGATAAGGATGGGGGGAGGATACAGCAGGGAAGGGGTTAATATTAGATAAGGATGGGGGAGGAGTACAGCAGGGAAGGGGTTAATATTAGATAAGGATGGGGGGAGGAGTACAGCAGGGAAGGGGTTAATATTAGATAAGGATGGGGGAGGAGTACAGCAGGGAAGGGGTTAATTAGATAAGGATGGGGGAGGAGTACAGCAGGGAAGGGGTTAATATTAGATAAGGATGGGGGAGGAGTACAGCAGGGAAGGGGTTAATATTAGATAAGGATGGGGGGAGGAGTACAGCAGGGAAGGGGTTAATATTAGATAAGGATGGGGGAGGAGTACAGCAGGGAAGGGGTTATTAGATAAGGATGGGGGGGGAGTACAGCAGGGAAGGGGTTAATATTAGATAAGGATGTGGGGGGGAGTACAGCAGGGAAGGGGTTAATATTAGATATGGATGGGGGAGGAGTACAGCAGGGAAGGGGTTAATATTAGATAAGGATGGGGGAGGAGTACAGCAGGGAAGGGGTTAATATTAGATAAGGATGGGGGGAGGAGTACAGCAGGGAAGGGGTTAATATTAGATAAGGATGGGGGGAGGAGTACAGCAGGGAAGGGGTTAATATTAGATAAGGATGGGGGGAGGAGTACGGCAGGGAAGGGGTTAATATTAGATAAGGATGGGGGAGGAGTACAGCAGGGAAGGGGTTAATATTAGATAAGGATGGGGAGGAGTACAGCAGGGAAGGGGTTAATATTAGATAAGGATGGGGGGAGGAGTACAGCAGGGAAGGGGTTAATATTAGATAAGAAATGGGGGGAGGAGTACAGCAGGGAAGGGGTTAATATTAGATAAGAATTGGGGGGAGGAGTACAGCAGGGAAGGGGTTAATATTAGATAAGGATGGGGGAGGAGTACAGCAGGGAAGGGGTTAATATTAGATAAGGATGGGGGGGAGTACAGCAGGGAAGGGGTTAATATTAGATAAGGATGGGGGGGAGGAGTACAGCAGGGAAGGGGTTATTAGATAAGGATGGGGGAGGAGTACAGCAGGGAAGGGGTTATTAGATAAGGATGGGGGGAGGAGTACAGCAGGGAAGGGGTTAATATTAGATAAGGATGGGGGAGGAGTACAGCAGGGAAGGGGTTATTAGATAAGGATGGGGGGGAGTACAGCAGGGAAGGGGTTAATATTAGATAAGGATGTGGGGGGGGAGTACAGCAGGAAGGGTTAATATTAGATATGGATGGGGGGAGGAGTACAGCAGGGAAGGGGTTAATATTAGATATGGATGGGGGAGGAGTACAGCAGGGAAGGGGTTAATATTAGATAAGGATGGGGGAGGAGTACAGCAGGGAAGGGGTTAATATTAGATAAGGATGGGGAGGAGTACAGCAGGGAAGGGGTTAATATTAAGATAAGGATGGGGGGGGGGAGTACAGCAGGGAAGGGGTTAATATTAGATAAGGATGGGGGAGGAGTACAGCAGGGAAGGGGTTAATATTAGATAAGGAAGGGGTTAATATTAGATAAGGATGGGGGGGAGTACAGCAGGGAAGGGGTTAATATTAGATAAGGATGGGGGGAGGAGTACAGCAGGGAAGGGGTTAATATTAGATAAGGATGGGGGGAGGAGTACAGCAGGAAGGGGTTAATATTAGATAAGGATGGGGGAGGAGTACAGCAGGTAAGGGGTTAATATTAGATAAGGATGGGGGGAGGAGTACAGCAGGGAAGGGGTTAATATTAGATAAGGATGGGGGGAGGAGTACAGCAGGGAAGGGGTTAATATTAGATAAGGATGGGGGGAGTACAGCAGGGAAGGGGTTAATATTAGATAAGGATGGGGGGGAGGGAGTACAGCAGGGAAGGGGTTATTAGATAAGGATGGGGAGGAGTACAGCAGGGAAAGGGTTAATATTAGATAAGGATGGGGGGGGAGGAGTACAGCAGGGAAGGGGTTATTAGATAAGGATGGGGGGGAGTACAGCAGGGAAGGGGTTAATAGATAAGGATGGGGGGGAGTACAGCAGGGAAGGGGTTAATATTAGATAAGGATGGGGGGAGGAGTACAGCAGGGAAGGGGTTAATATTAGATAAGGATGGGGGGAGGAGTACAGCAGGGAAGGGGTTAATATTAGATAAGGATGGGGGGGGGAGTACAGCAGGGAAAGGGGTTAATATTAGATAAGGATGGGGAGGAGTACAGCAGGGAAGGGGTTAATATTAGATAAGGATGGGGGGAGGAGTACAGCAGGGAAGGGGTTAATATTAGATAAGGATGGGGGGAGGAGTACAGCAGGGAAGGGGTTAATATTAGATAAGGATGGGGGAGGAGTACAGCAGGGAAGGGGTTAATATTAGATAAGGATGGGGGGGAGGAGTACAGCAGGGGAAGGGGTTATTAGATAAGGATGGGGGGGGAGTACAGCAGGGAAGGGGTTAATATTAGATAAGGATGGGGGGAGGAGTACAGCAGGGAAGGGGTTAATATTAGATAAGGATGGGGGGAGTACAGCAGGGAAGGGGTTAATATTAGATAAGGATGGGGGGGAGGAGTACAGCAGGGAAGGGGTTATTAGATAAGGATGGGGGAGTACAGCAGGGAAGGGGTTAATATTAGATAAGGATGGGGGGGGAGGAGTACAGCAGGGAAGGGGTTAATATTAGATAAGGATGGGGGGAGGTACAGCAGGGAAGGGGTTAATATTAGATAAGGATGGTGGGAGGAGTACAGCAGGGAAGGGGTTAATATTAGATAAGGATGGGGGGAGGAGTACAGCAGGGAAGGGGTTAATATTAGATAAGGATGGGGGGGGGGGGAGTACAGCAGGGAAGGGGTTAATATTAGATAAGGATGGGGGGAGGAGTACAGCAGGGAAGGGGTTAATATTAGATAAGGATGGGGGAGGAGTACAGCAGGGAAGGGGTTAATATTAGATAAGGATGGGGGGGGAGTACAGCAGGGAAGGGGTTAATATTAGATAAGGATGGGGAGGAGTACAGCAGGGAAGGGGTTAATATTAGATAAGGATGGAGGAGGAGTACAGCAGGGAAGGGGTTAATATTAGATAAGGATGGGGGGAGGAGTACAGCAGGGAAGGGGTTAATATTAGATAAGGATGGGGGGAGGAGTACAGCAGGGAAGGGGTTAATATTAGATAAGGATGGGGGAGGAGTACAGCAGGGAAGGGGTTAATATTAGAGAAGGATGGGGGGAGGAGTACAGCAGGGAAGGGGTTAATATTAGATAAGGATGGGGGGAGGAGTACGGCAGGGAAGGGGTTAATATTAGATAAGGATGGGGGGGAGGAGTACAGCAGGGAAGGAGTTAATATTAGATAAGGATGGGGGAGGGTACAGCAGGGAAGGGGTTAATATTAGATAAGGATGGGGGGAGGAGTACGGCAGGGAAGGGGTTAATATTAGATAAGGATGGGGGGGGGGAGTACAGCAGGGAAGGGGTTAATATTACATAAGGATGGGGAGGAGTACAGCAGGGAAGGTGTTAATATTAGATAAGGATGGGGAGGAGTACAGCAGGGAAGGGGTTAATATTAGATAAGGATGGGGGAGGAGTACAGCAGGGGGGGAAGGGGTTAATATTAGATAAGGATGGGGGAGGAGTACAGCAGGGAAGGGGTTAATATTAGATAAGGATGGGGAGAGGAGTACAGCAGGGAAGGGGTTAATATTAGATAAGGATGGGGGGAGGAGTACAGCAGGGAAGGGGTTAATATTAGATAAGGGATGGGGGAGGAGTACAGCAGGGAAGGGGTTATTAGATAAGGATGGGGGGGGAGTACAGCAGGGAAGGGGTTAATATTAGATAAGGATGTGGGGGGGAGTACAGCAGGGAAGGGGTTAATATTAGATATGGATGGGGGAGGAGTACAGCAGGGAAGGGGTTAATATTAGATATGGATGGGGGGAGGAGTACAGCAGGGAAGGGGTTAATATTAGATAAGGATGGGGGGAGGGAGTACAGCAGGAAGGGGTTAATATTAGATAAGGATGGGGGGGGAGTACAGCAGGGAAGGGGTTAATATTAGATAAGGATGGGGGAGGAGTACAGCAGGGAAGGGGTTAATATTAGATAAGGATGGGGGAGGAGTACAGCAGGGAAGGGGTTAATATTAGATAAGGATGGGGGGAGGAGTACAGCAGGGAAGGGGTTAATATTAGATAAGGATGGGGGAGGAGTACAGCAGGGAAGGGGTTAATATTAGATAAGGATGGGGGGAGGAGTACAGCAGGGAAGGGGTTAATATTAGATAAGGATGGGGGAGGAGTACAGCAGGGAAGGGGTTAATATTAGATAAGGATGGGGGAGGAGTACAGCAGGGAAGGGGTTAATATTAGATAAGGATGGGGGAGGAGTACAGCAGGGAAGGGGTTAATATTAGATAAGGATGGGGGAGGAGTACAGCAGGGAAGGGGTTAATATTAGATAAGGATGGGGGGAGGAGTACAGCAGGGAAGGGGTTAATATTAGATAAGGATGGGGGGAGGAGTACAGCAGGGAAGGGGTTAATATTAGATAAGGATGGGGGGAGGAGTACAGCAGGGAAGGGGTTAATATTAGATAAGGATGGGGGGAGGAGTACAGCAGGGAAGGGGTTAATATTAGATAAGGATGGGGGGAGGAGTACAGCAGGGAAGGGGTTAATATTAGATAAGGATGGGGGGGGAGTACAGCAGGGAAGGGGTTAATATTAGATAAGGATGGGGGGGAGTACAGCAGGGAAGGGGTTAATATTAGATAAGGATGGGGGGAGGAGTACAGCAGGGAAGGGGTTAATATTAGATAAGGATGGGGGGAGGAGTACAGCAGGGAAGGGGTTAATATTAGATAAGGATGGGGGAGGGAGTACAGCAGGGAAGGGGTTAATATTAGATAAGGATGGGGGGAGGAGTACAGCAGGGAAGGGGTTAATATTAGATAAGGATGGGGGAGGAGTACAGCAGGGAAGGGGTTAATATTAGATAAGGATGGGGGGGGGAGTACAGCAGGGAAGGGGTTAATATTAGATAAGGATGGGGGAGGAGTACAGCAGGGAAGGGGTTAATATTAGATAAGGATGGGGGGAGGAGTACAGCAGGGAAGGGGTTAATATTAGATAAGGATGGGGGGAGGAGTACAGCAGGGAAGGGGTTAATATTAGATAAGGATGGGGGAGGAGTACAGCAGGGAAGGGGTTAATATTAGATAAGGATGGGGGGAGGAGTACAGCAGGGAAGGGGTTAATATTAGATAAGGATGGGGGGAGGAGTACAGCAGGGAAGGGGTTAATATTAGATAAGGATGGGGGGAGGAGTACAGCAGGGAAGGGGTTAATATTAGATAAGGATGGGGGGAGGAGTACAGCAGGGAAGGGGTTAATATTAGATAAGGATGGGGGAGGAGTACAGCAGGGAAGGGGTTAATATTAGATAAGGATGGGGGGAGGAGTACAGCAGGGAAGGGGTTATATTAGATAAGGATGGGGGAGGAGTACAGCAGGGAAGGGGTTAATATTAGATAAGGATGGGGGGAGGAGTACAGCAGGGAAGGGGTTAATATTAGATAAGGATGGGGGAGGAGTACAGCAGGGAAGGGGTTAATATTAGATAAGGATGGGGGAGGAGTACAGCAGGGAAGGGGTTAATATTAGATAAGGATGGGGGGGAGGAGTACAGCAGGGAAGGGGTTAATATTAGATAAGGATGGGGGGAGGAGTACAGCAGGGAAGGGGTTAATATTAGATAAGGATGGGGGAGGAGTACAGCAGGGAAGGGGTTAATATTAGATAAGGATGGGGGAGGAGTACAGCAGGGAAGGGGTTAATATTAGATAAGGATGGGGGGAGGAGTACAGCAGGGAAGGGGTTAATATTAGATAAGGATGGGGGAGGAGTACAGCAGGGAAGGGGTTAATATTAGATAAGGATGGGGGGAGGAGTACAGCAGGGAAGGGGTTAATATTAGATAAGGATGGGGGAGGAGTACAGCAGGGAAGGGGTTATATTAGATAAGGATGGGAGGAGTACAGCAGGGAAGGGGTTAATATTAGATAAGGATGGGGGGGGAGTACAGCAGGGAAGGGGTTAATATTAGATAAGGATGGGGGAGGAGTACAGCAGGGAAGGGGTTAATATTAGATAAGGATGGGGGGAGGAGTACAGCAGGGAAGGGGTTAATATTAGATAAGGATGGGGAGGAGTACAGCAGGGAAGGGGTTAATATTAGATAAGGATGGGGGGAGGAGTACAGCAGGGAAGGGGTTAATATTAGATAAGGATGGGGGGAGTACAGCAGGGAAGGGGTTAATATTAGATAAGGATGGGGGAGGAGTACAGCAGGGAAGGGGTTTAATATTAGATAAGGATGGGGGAGGAGTACAGCAGGGAAGGGGTTAATATTAGATAAGGATGGGGGAGGAGTACAGCAGGGAAGGGGTTAATATTAGATAAGGATGGGGGAGGAGTACAGCAGGGAAGGGGTTAATATTAGATAAGGATGGGGGAGGAGTACAGCAGGGAAGGGGTTAATATTAGATAAGGATGGGGGGAGGAGTACAGCAGGGAAGGGGTTAATATTAGATAAGGATGGGGGAGGAGTACAGCAGGGAAGGGGTTAATATTAGATAAGGATGGGGGAGGAGTACAGCAGGGAAGGGGTTAATATTAGATAAGGATGGGGGAGGAGTACAGCAGGGAAGGGGTTAATATTAGATAAGGATGGGGGAGGAGTACAGCAGGGAAGGGGTTAATATTAGATAAGGATGGGGGGAGGAGTACAGCAGGGAAGGGGTTAATATTAGATAAGGATGGGGGGGAGTACAGCAGGGAAGGGGTTAATATTAGATAAGGATGGGGGAGGAGTACAGCAGGGAAGGGGTTAATATTAGATAAGGATGGGGGGAGGAGTACAGCAGGGAAGGGGTTAATATTAGATAAGGATGGGGGAGGAGTACAGCAGGGAAGGGGTTAATATTAGATAAGGATGGGGGAGGAGTACAGCAGGGAAGGGGTTAATATTAGATAAGGATGGGGGGAGGAGTACAGCAGGGAAGGGGTTAATATTAGATAAGGATGGGGGAGGAGTACAGCAGGGAAGGGGTTAATATTAGATAAGGATGGGGGGAGGAGTACAGCAGGGAAGGGGTTAATATTAGATAAGGATGGGGGAGGAGTACAGCAGGGAAGGGGTTAATATTAGATAAGGATGGGGGAGGAGTACAGCAGGGAAGGGGTTAATATTAGATAAGGATGGGGGGAGGAGTACAGCAGGGAAGGGGTTAATATTAGATAAGGATGGGGGGAGGAGTACAGCAGGGAAGGGGTTAATATTAGATAAGGATGGGGGAGGAGTACAGCAGGGAAGGGGTTAATATTAGATAAGGATGGGGGGAGGAGTACAGCAGGGAAGGGGTTAATATTAGATAAGGATGGGGGGAGGAGTACAGCAGGGAAGGGGTTAATATTAGATAAGGATGGGGGAGGAGTACAGCAGGGAAGGGGTTAATATTAGATAAGGATGGGGGGAGGAGTACAGCAGGGAAGGGGTTAATATTAGATAAGGATGGGGGAGGATACAGCAGGGAAGGGGTTAATATTAGATAAGGATGGGGGGAGGAGTACAGCAGGGAAGGGGTTAATATTAGATAAGGATGGGGGAGGAGTACAGCAGGGAAGGGGTTAATATTAGATAAGGATGGGGGAGGAGTACAGCAGGGAAGGGGTTAATATTAGATAAGGATGGGGGGAGGAGTACAGCAGGGAAGGGGTTAATATTAGATAAGGATGGGGGGGAGTACAGCAGGGAAGGGGTTAATATTAGATAAGGATGGGGGAGGAGTACAGCAGGGAAGGGGTTATATTAGATAAGGATGGGGGAGGAGTACAGCAGGGAAGGGGGTTAATATTAGATAAGGATGGGGGGAGGAGTACAGCAGGGAAGGGGTTAATATTAGATAAGGATAGGGGGGAGGAGTACAGCAGGGAAGGGGTTAATATTAGATAAGGATGGGGGGAGGAGTACAGCAGGGAAGGGGTTAATATAGATAAGGATGGGGGAGGAGTACAGCAGGGAAGGGGTTAATATTAGATAAGGATGGGGGGAGGAGTACAGCAGGGAAGGGGTTAATATTAGATAAGGATGGGGGAGGAGTACAGCAGGGAAGGGGTTAATATTAGATAAGGATGGGGGAGGAGTACAGCGGAAGGGGTTAATATTAGATAAGGATGGGGGGAGGAGTACAGCAGGGAAGGGGTTAATATTAGATAAGGATGGGGGGAGGAGTACAGCAGGGAAGGGGTTAATATTAGATAAGGATGGGGGAGGAGTACAGCAGGGAAGGGGTTAATATTAGATAAGGATGGGGGAGGAGTACAGCAGGGAAGGGGTTAATATTAGATAAGGATGGGGGGAGGAGTACAGCAGGGAAGGGGTTAATATTAGATAAGGATGGGGGAAGGAGTACAGCAGGGAAGGGGTTAATATTAGATAAGGATGGGGGGAGGAGTACAGCAGGGAAGGGGTTAATATTAGATAAGGATGGGGGGAGGAGTACAGCAGGGAAGGGGTTAATATTAGATAAGGATGGGGGGAGGAGTACAGCAGGGAAGGGGTTAATATTAGATAAGGATGGGGGGAGGAGTACAGCAGGGAAGGGGTTAATATTAGATAAGGATGGGGGGAGGAGTACAGCAGGGAAGGGGTTAATATTAGATAAGGATGGGGGGAGGAGTACAGCAGGGAAGGGGGTTAATATTAGATAAGGATGGGGGGAGGAGTACAGCAGGGAAGGGGTTAATATTAGATAAGGATGGGGAGGAGTACAGCAGGGAAGGGGTTAATATTAGATAAGGATGGGGGGAGGAGTACAGCAGGGAAGGGGTTAATATTAGATAAGGATGGGGGGAGGAGTACAGCAGGGAAGGGGTTAATATTAGATAAGGATGGGGGAGGAGTACAGCAGGGAAGGGGTTAATATTAGATAAGGATGGGGGAGGAGTACAGCAGGGAAGGGGTTAATATTAGATAAGGATGGGGGAGGAGTACAGCAGGGAAGGGGTTAATATTAGATAAGGATGGGGGGGAGTACAGCAGGGAAGGGGTTAATATTAGATAAGGATGGGGGAGGAGTACAGCAGGGAAGGGGTTAATATTAGATAAGGATGGGGGGGAGTACAGCAGGGAAGGGGTTATTAGATAAGGATGGGGGGGAGGAGTGTAGCCAGGAAGGGTTATATTAGATAAGGATGGGGGGGGGAGTACAGCAGGGAAGGGGTTAATATTAGATAAGGATGGGGGGAGGAGTACAGCAGGGAAGGGGTATATTAGATAAGGATGGGGGGAGTACAGCAGGGAAGGGGTTTAATATTAGATAAGGATGGGGAGGAGTACAGCAGGGAAGGGGTTAATATTAGATAAGGATGGGGGGGAGGAGTACAGCAGGGAAGGGGTTAATATTAGATAAGGATGGGGGAGGAGTACAGCAGGGAAGGGGTTAATATTAGATAAGGATGGGGGGAGGAGTACAGCAGGGAAGGGGTTAATATTAGATAAGGATGGGGGGAGGAGTACAGCAGGGAAGGGGTTAATATTAGATAAGGATGGGGGAGGAGTACAGCAGGGAAGGGGTTAATATTAGATAAGGATGGGGGAGGAGTACAGCAGGGAAGGGGTTAATATTAGATAAGGATGGGGGGAGGAGTACAGCAGGGAAGGGGTTAATATTAGATAAGGATGGGGGAGGAGTACAGCAGGGAAGGGGTTAATATTAGATAAGGATGGGGGAGGAGTACAGCAGGGAAGGGGTTAATATTAGATAAGGATGGGGGGAGGAGTACAGCAGGGAAGGGGTTAATATTAGATAAGGATGGGGGGAGGAGTACAGCAGGGAAGGGGTTAATATTAGATAAGGATGGGGGAGGAGTACAGCAGGGAAGGGGTTAATATTAGATAAGGATGGGGGGAGGAGTACAGCAGGGAAGGGGTTATATTAGATAAGGATGGGGGGAGGAGTACAGCAGGGAAGGGGTTAATATTAGATAAGGATGGGGGGAGGAGTACAGCAGGGAAGGGGTTAATATTAGATAAGGATGGGGGGAGTACAGCAGGGAAGGGTTAATATTAGATAAGGATGGGGGGGGAGTACAGCAGGGAAGGGGTTAATTAGATAAGGATGGGGAGGAGTACAGCAGGGAAGGGGTTAATATTAGATAAGGATGGGGGGAGGAGTACAGCAGGGAAGGGGTTAATATTAGATAAGGATGGGGGGAGGAGTACAGCAGGAAGGGGTTAATATTAGATAAGGATGGGGGGAGGAGTACAGCAGGGAAGGGGTTAATATTAGATAAGGATGGGGGGAGGAGTACAGCAGGGAAGGGGTTAATATTAGATAAGGATGGGGGGAGGAGTACAGCAGGGAAGGGGTTAATATTAGATAAGGATGGGGGGAGGAGTACAGCAGGGAAGGGGTTAATATTAGATAAGGATGGGGGAGGAGTACAGCAGGGAAGGGGTTATATTAGATAAGGATGGGGAGGGGAGTACAGCAGGGAAGGGGTTAATATTAGATAAGGATGGGGGAGGAGTACAGCAGGGAAGGGGTTAATATTAGATAAGGATGGGGGAGGAGTACAGCAGGGAAGGGGTTAATATTAGATAAGGATGGGGGGAGGAGTACAGCAGGGAAGGGGTTAATATTAGATAAGGATGGGGGGAGGAGTACAGCAGGGAAGGGGTTAATATTAGATAAGGATGGGGGAGGAGTACAGCAGGGAAGGGGTTAATATTAGATAAGGATGGGGGAGGAGTACAGCAGGGAAGGGGTTAATATTAGATAAGGATGGGGGGAGGAGTACAGCAGGGAAGGGGTTAATATTAGATAAGGATGGGGGGAGGAGTACAGCAGGGAAGGGGTTAATATTAGATAAGGATGGGGGAGGGAGTACAGCAGGGAAGGGGTTAATATTAGATAAGGATGGGGGAGGAGTACAGCAGGGAAGGGGTTAATATTAGATAAGGATGGGGGGGGAGTACAGCAGGGAAGGGGTTAATATTAGATAAGGATGGGGGAGGAGTACAGCAGGGAAGGGGTTAATATTAGATAAGGATGGGGGAGGAGTACAGCAGGGAAGGGGTTAATATTAGATAAGGATGGGGGGAGGAGTACAGCAGGGAAGGGGTTAATATTAGATAAGGATGGGGGGAGGAGTACAGCAGGGAAGGGGTTAATATTAGATAAGGATGGGGGGAGGAGTACAGCAGGGAAGGGTTAATATTAGATAAGGATGGGGGGGAGTACAGCAGGGAAGGGGTTAATATTAGATAAGGATGGGGGGAGGAGGTACAGCAGGGAAGGGGTTAATATTAGATAAGGATGGGGGAGGAGTACAGCAGGGAAGGGGTTATTAGATAAGGATGGGGGGAGGAGTACAGCAGGGAAGGGGTTAATATTAGATAAGGATGGGGGGGAGTACAGCAGGGAAGGGGTTAATATTAGATATGGATGGGGGAGGAGTACAGCAGGGAAGGGGTTAATATTAGATAAGGATGGGGGAGGAGTACAGCAGGGAAGGGGTTAATATTAGATAAGGATGGGGGGGGGAGTACAGCAGGGAAGGGGTTAATATTAGATAAGGATGGGGGAGGAGTACAGCAGGGAAGGGGTTAATATTAGATAAGGATGGGGGGGAGTACAGCAGGGAAGGGGTTAATATTAGATAAGGATGGGGGGGGGAGGAGTACAGCAGGGAAGGGGTTTAGATAAGGATGGGGGAGTACAGGATGGGTTTATTGATAAGGTGGGGGGGAGTACAGCAGGGAAGGGGTTAATATTAGATAAGGATGGGGGGAGGAGTACAGCAGGGAAGGGGTTAATATTAGATAAGGATGGGGGGAGGAGTACAGCAGGGAAGGGGTTAATATTAGATAAGGATGGGGGGGGGAGTACAGCAGGGAAGGGGTTAATATTAGATAAGGATGGGGGGAGGAGTACAGCAGGGAAGGGGTTAATATTAGATAAGGATGGGGGAGGAGTACAGCAGGGAAGGGGTTAATATTAGATAAGGATGGGGGGAGGGAGTACAGCAGGGAAGGGGTTAATATTAGATAAGGATGGGGGAGGAGTACAGCAGGGAAGGGGTTAATATTAGATAAGGATGGGGGGAGGAGTACAGCAGGGAAGGGGTTAATATTAGATAAGGATGGGGGGAGGAGTACAGCAGGGAAGGGGTTAATATTAAGTAAGGATGGGGGGAGGAGTACAGCAGGGAAGGGGTTAATATTAGATAAGGATGGGGGGCAGGAGTACGGCAGGGAAGGGGTTAATATTAGATAAGGATGGGGGGGGGAGTACAGCAGGGAAGGGGTTAATATTAGATAAGGATGGGGGAGGGTACAGCAGGGAAGGGGTTAATATTAGATAAGGATGGGGGAGGAGTACAGCAGGGAAGGGGTTAATATTAGATAAGGATGGGGGGGGGAGTACAGCAGGGAAGGGGTTAATATTAGATAAGGATGGGGGGAGGAGTACAGCAGGGAAGGGGTTAATATTAGATAAGGATGGGGGAGGAGTACAGCAGGGAAGGGGTTAATATTAGATAAGGATGGGGGGAGGAGTACAGCAGGGAAGGGGTTATTAGATAAGGATGGGGAGGAGTACAGCAGGGAAGGGGTTAATATTAGATAAGGATGGGGGGGAGGAGTACAGCAGGGAAGGGGTTAATATTAGATAAGGATGGGGGAGGAGTACAGCAGGGAAGGGGTTAATATTAGATAAGGATGGGGGGGAGGAGTACAGCAGGGAAGGGGTTATTAGATAAGGATGGGGGGGAGTACAGCAGGGAAGGGGTTAATATTAGATAAGGATGGGGGGAGGAGTACAGCAGGGAAGGGGTTAATATTAGATAAGGATGGGGGGAGGAGTACAGCAGGGAAGGGGTTAATATTAGATAAGGATGGGGGGGGAGTACAGCAGGGAAGGGGTTAATATTAGATAAGGATGGGGGGGAGTACAGCAGGGAAGGGGTTAATATTAGATAAGGATGGGGGAGGAGTACAGCAGGGAAGGGGTTAATATTAGATAAGGATGGGGGGGGAGTACAGCAGGGAAGGGGTTAATATTAGATAAGGATGGGGAGGAGTACAGCAGGGAAGGGGTTAATATTAGATAAGGATGGGGGGAGGAGTACAGCAGGGAAGGGGTTAATATTAGATAAGGATGGGGGGAGGAGTACAGCAGGGAAGGGGTTAATATTAGATAAGGATGGGGGAGGAGTACAGCAGGGAAGGGGTTAATATTAGAGAAGGATGGGGGGAGGAGTACAGCAGGGAAGGGGTTAATATTAGATAAGGATGGGGGGAGGAGTACGGCAGGGAAGGGGTTAATATTAGATAAGGATGGGGGGAGGAGTACAGCAGGGAAGGAGTTAATATTAGATAAGGATGGGGAGGGTACAGCAGGGAAGGGTTAATATTAGATAAGGATGGGGGGAGGAGTACGGCAGGGAAGGGGTTAATATTAGATAAGGATGGGGGGGGGAGTACAGCAGGGAAGGGGTTAATATTAGATAAGGATGGGGAGGAGTACAGCAGGGAAGGTGTTAATATTAGATAAGGATGGGGAGGAGTACAGCAGGGAAGGGGTTAATATTAGATAAGGATGGGGGGAGGAGTACAGCAGGGAAGGGGTTAATATTAGATAAGGATGGGGGAAGGAGTACAGCAGGAAAGGGGTTAATATTAGATAAGGATGGGGGGGAGGAGTACAGCAGGGAAGGGGTTAATATTAGATAAGGATGGGGAGGAGTACAGCAGGGAAAGGGTTAATATTAGATAAGGATGGGGGGGGAGTACAGCAGGGAAGGGGTTAATATTAGATAAGGATGGGGGAGGAGTACAGCAGGGAAGGGGTTAATATTAGATAAGGGTGGGGGAGGAGTACATCAGGGAAGGGGTTAATATTAGATAAGGATGGGGGAGGAGTACAGCAGGGAAGGGGTTAATATTAGATAAGGATGGGGGGAGGAGTACAGCAGGGAAGGGGTTAATATTAGATAAGGATGGAGGGAGGAGTACGGCAGGGAAGGGGTTAATATTAGATAAGGATGGGGGGAGGAGTACAGCAGGGAAGGGGTTAATATTAGATAAGGATGGGGGAGGAGTACAGCAGGGAAGGGGTTAATATTAGATAAGGATGGGGGAGGAGTACAGCAGGGAAGGGGTTAATATTAGATAAGGATGGGGAGAGGAGTACAGCAGGGAAGGGGTTAATATTAGATAAGGATGGGGGGAGGAGTACAGCAGGGAAGGGGTTAATATTAGATAAGGATGGGGGAGTACAGCAGGGAAGGGGTTAATATTAGATAAGGATGGGGGGAGGAGTACAGCAGGGAAGGGGTTAATATTAGATAAGGATGGGGGAGGAGTACAGCAGGGAAGGGGTTAATATTAGATAAGGATGGGGGGAGTACAGCAGGGAAGGGGTTAATATTAGATAAGGATGGGGGGAGGAGTACAGCAGGGAAGGGGTTAATATTAGATAAGGATGGGGGGTGGGGAGTACAGCAGGGAAGGGGTTAATATTAGATAAGGATGGGGGGAGGAGTACAGCAGGGAAGGGGTTAATATTAGATAAGGATGGGGAGAGGAGTACAGCAGGGAAGGGGTTAATATTAGATAAGGATGGGGGGAGGAGTACAGCAGGGAAGGGGTTAATATTAGATAAGGATGGGGGAGTACAGCAGGGAAGGGGTTAATATTAGATAAGGATGGGGGAGGAGTACAGCAGGGAAGGGGTTAATATTAGATAAGGATGGGGGAGGAGTACAGCAGGGAAGGGGTTAATATTAGATAAGGATGGGGGGGAGGAGTACGGCAGGGAAGGGGTTAATATTAGATAAGGATGGGGGGAGGGAGTACAGCAGGGAAGGGGTTAATATTAGATAAGGATGGGGGGAGGAGTACAGCAGGGAAGGGGTTAATATTAGATAAGGATGGGGGGAGGAGTACGGCAGGGAAGGGGTTAATATTAGATAAGGATGGGGGGAGGAGTACAGCAGGGAAGGGGTTAATATTAGATAAGGATGGGGGGAGGAGTACGGCAGGGAAGGGGTTAATATTAGATAAGGATGGGGGAGGAGTACAGCAGGGAAGGGGTTAATATTAGATAAGGATGGGGGGAGGAGTACAGCAGGGAAGGGGGTTAATATTAGATAAGGATGGGGGGGGAGGAGTACGGCAGGGAAGGGGTTAATATTAGATAAGGATGGGGGAGGAGTACAGCAGGGAAGGGGTTAATATTAGATAAGGATGGGGGAGGAGTACAGCAGGGAAGGGGTTAATATTAGATAAGGATGGGGGGAGGAGTACAGCAGGGAAGGGGTTAATATTAGATAAGGATGGGGGGGGAGTACAGCAGGGAAGAGGTTAATATTAGATAAGGATGGGGGGAGGAGTACAGCAGGGAAGGGGTTAATATTAGATAAGGATGGGGGGAGGAGTACAGCAGGGAAGGGGTTAATATTAGATAAGGATGGGGGGAGGGAGTACAGCAGGGAAGGGGTTAATATTAGATAAGGATGGGGAGGAGTACAGCAGGGAAGGGGTTAATATTAGATAAGGATGGGGGGAGGAGTACAGCAGGGAAGGGGTTAATATTAGATAAGGATGGGGGGAGGAGTACAGCAGGGAAGGGGGTTAATATTAGATAAGGATGGGGAGAGGAGTACAGCAGGGAAGGGGTTAATATTAGATAAGGATGGGGGGAGGAGTACAGCAGGGAAGGGGTTAATATTAGATAAGGATGGGGGAGGAGTACAGCAGGGAAGGGGTTAATATTAGATAAGGATGGGGGAGGAGTACAGCAGGGAAGGGGTTAATATTAGATAAGGATGGGGGAGGAGTACAGCAGGGAAGGGGTTAATATTAGATAAGGATGGGGGGAGGAGTACAGCAGGGAAGGGGTTAATATTAGAGAAGGATGGGGGGGAGGAGTACAGCAGGGAAGGGGTTAATATTAGAGAAGGATGAGGGGGAGTACAGCAGGGAAGGGGTTAAAGTTTCAGAAATAGAAGAGGGGGCGGGGTTTAGTGTTATTCTCAGAGTGGGTGGGGCTTGTTGGAGTGACAGGAGAGAAGGCGTGGCCTGTGTATTAGTGTTAGCAGAGGATGGGCGGGGCCAGGTGCGGAGTGATAGAGAAGGCGGGGCCTGTGTAGTATTAGTAGGAGGGTGGGCGGGGCCGGGAGATGAGTGACAGGTCGGGGTGGGCGGGGTCGGATAACATATGGAGAGGAATGTGGAGCACGTGGTGAGATCTCTTCATATATATATACAGATCTATAGGGCCCGGTACTCACCGATCACCGCACACACCGGGAGGAGAACCGACCACCGACTGACCGGAGATCATCCCCTCCCCCTCACACTGCACCGACACTTCCCCCCCCCTCATCATTATTATTATCCCCTTTATCATCCCATAATAATCCCTCCCCTCCCCCCCCCAATCACATCTCACCCCACACAGCGTGTCACCTCACCTCCACCAACACAGCCGTACACACCACTCTACCGGAAGTGACGTCTCACGCCACGCCCCCTCCCACACAACATCACTGTACTGAGACTCCGCCCCCCCTGTGAGCTCCTACTGATCATTACTCCTCCCAGATACTGAGACCCCGCCCCTTACACATCATCACCGCACTGAGACCCCGCCCCCTCCCACACAACATCACTGTACTGAGACTCCGCCCCCCCTGAGAGCTCCTACTGATCAATACTCCTCCCAGATACTGAGACCCCGCCTCCTACACAACATCACTGTACTGAGACCCCGCCCCCCCTGAGAGCTCCTACTGATCAATACTCCTCCCAGATACTGAGACCACGCCCCTTACACATCATCACCGCACTGAGACCCCGCCCCCTCCCACACAACATCACTGTACTGAGACTCCGCCCCCCCTGAGAGCTCATACTGATCATTACTCCTCCCAGATACTGAGACCCCGCCCCTTACACATCATCACCGCACTGAGACCCCGCCCCCTCCGGGAGCTCAATACTCCTTCCAGATACCGAGACCCCGCCCCCCTGAGAGCTCATACTGATCAATACTCCTCCCAGATACTGAGACCCCGCCCCCTACACATCATTACTGTACTGACACCCCGCCCCCCCTGAGAGCTCCTATTGACCATTACTCCTCCCAGATACTGAGACCACGCCCCCTACACATGATCACCGCTCCTCCTCTCTCGTGGTAAGACTCCGCCCCCTCCCTTTACCTCCTCACAGTGATTGGTCAGTCTTGGAAGAACATGTTTTGCTTCTCTCCTCTGTAATGAGCCCCGGATCCTCCTCTTCTGAGGTCCCTCCCCCAGTACTCCTGGCTCCTCCCCCCTCCGCCTGTCCCCACACTAAGCCGATTGTCACCCCTCCCAAAATGGGCAGGCATAGGACACACCCCCTGCCACTCCCCCTCACAGGAGAATTGTACATAAAAAACAAGATTGGTTACACCCACAAAGTGTTTTTACCTTTTCTAGTCCTTTATATCGGCTTCCGGAATTTACAAAATCAGCAAATCAGATGAAAAGTTTATCTCCGGGAAATACTTATCAATAGATAGAAAGTGCATTTTATATACCAGTATAGAGATCAGAGCAACAGGAGGGACCAATGAGGAGGAATGAGGGACAAATCCGGGACACGCCCACCAAATCCGGGACACTCCCTCCAAACCCGGGACACTCCCTCCAAATCCGGGACACTCCCTCCAAATCCGGGACACGCCCACCAAATCCGGGACACGCCCACCAAATCCGGGACACTCCCACCAAACCCGGGACACTCCCTCCAAACCCGGGACACTCCCTCCAAACCCGGGACACTCCCACCAAACCCGGGACACTCCCACCAAACCCGGGACACTCCCACCAAACCCGGGACACTCCCACCAAACCCGGGACACTCCCACCAAACCCGGGACACTCCCACCAAACCCGGGACACTCCCACCAAACCCGGGACACTCCCTCCAAACCCGGGACACTCCCACCAAACCCGGGACACTCCCACCAAATCCGGGACACTCCCTCCAAACCCGGCAACACTCCCACCAAACTCGGGACACTCCCACCAAACCCGGGACACTCCCACCAAACCCGGGACACTCCCACCAAATCCGGGACACTCCCTCCAAACCCGGCAACACTCCCACCAAACCCGGGACACTCCCACCAAATCCGGGACACTCCCACCAAACCCGGGACACTCCCTCTAAACCCGGGACACTCCGTCCAAACCCGGGACACTCCGTCCAAACCCGGGACACTCCCACCAAATCCGGGACACTCCCACCAAATCCGGGACACTCCCTCCAAACCCGGGACACTCCCACCAAACCCGGGACACTCCCTCCAAACCCGGGACACTCCCTCCAAATCCGGGAACACTCCCACCAAATCCGGGAACACTCCCTCCAAATCCGGGAACACTCCCTCCAAATCCGGGAACACTCCCTCCAAATCCGGGAACACTCCCACCAAATCCGGGACAGTCACTCCAAATCTGGAAACCACTCCCACCAAATCCGGGAACACTCCCTCCAAATCCGGGAACACTCCCACCAAATCCGGGAACACTCCCACCAAATCCGGGAACACTCCCACCAAATCCGGGAACACTCCCACCAAATCCGGGAACACTCCCACCAAACCCGGGAACACTCCCTCCAAACCCGGGAACATTCCCTCCAAACCCGGGAACACTCCCTCCAAATCCGGGACACTCCCACCAAATCTAAAAACCACTCCCACCAAATCCGGGACACTCCCACCAAATCCGGGACACTCCCACCAAACCCGGGACACTCCCACCAAACCCGGGACACTCCCACCAAACCCGGCAACACTCCCACCAAACCCGGGACACTCCCTTCAAACCCGGGACACTCCCTTCAAACCCGGGACACTCCCTTCAAACCCGGGACACTCCCTCCAAACCCGGGACACTCCCACCAAACCCGGGACACTCCCTCCAAACCCGGGACACTCCCACCAAACCCGGGACACTCCCTCCAAACCCGGCAACACTCCCACCAAACCCGGGACACTCCCACCAAATCCAGGACACTCCCTCCAAACCCGGCACACTCCCACCAAACCCGGGACACTCCCTCTAAACCCGGGACACTCCCTCCAAACCCGGGACACTCCGTCCAAACCCGGGACACTCCGTCCAAATCCGGGACACTCCCACCAAATCCGGGACACTCCCTCCAAACCCGGGACACTCCCTCCAAACCCGGGACACTCCCTCCAAACCCGGGACACTCCCACCAAACCCGGGACACTCCCACCAAATCTAAAAACCACTCCCACCAAATCCGGGACAGTCCCACCAAATCCGGGACACGTCCACCAAATCCGGGAACACTCCCTCCAAACCCGGGAACACTCCCTCCAAATCCGGGACACTCCCACCAAATCTAAAAACCACTCCCACCAAATCCGGGACAGTCCCACCAAATCCGGGACAGTCCCACCAAATCCGGGACACGTCCACCAAACCCGGGAACACTCCCTCCAAACCCGGGACACTCCCACCAAATCTAAAAACCACTCCCACCAAATCCGGGACACGTCCACCAAATCCGGGAACACTCCCTCCAAATCCGGGAACACTCCCTCCAAACCCGGGAACACTCCCTCCAAACCCGGGAACACTCCCTCCAAACCCGGGAACACTCCCTCCAAATCTAAAAACCACTCCCACCAAATCCGGGACACGTCCACCAAATCTAGAAACCACTCCCACCAAATCCGGGACACTCCCTCCAAATCCGGAAACCACTCCCTCCAAATCTGGGACACTCCCTCCAAATCCGGAAACCACTCCCTCCAATCTGGGACACTCCCACCAAATCCGGGAACCACTCCCACCAAATCCGGGAACAACTCCCACCAAATCCGGGAACACTCCCTCCAAATCCGGGAACACTCCCTCCAAATCCGGGAACACTCCCTCCAAATCCGGGAACACTCCCTCCAAATCCGGGAACACTCCCTCCAAATCCGGGACACTCCCTCCAAATCCGGGACACTCCCACCAAATCCGGGACACTCCCACCAAATCCGGAAACCACTCCCTCCAAATCCGGGACACTCCCACCAAATCCGGGACACTCCCACCAAATCCGGGAACACTCCCTCCTAATCAGGAAACCACTCCCACCAAATCCGGGACAGTCACTCTAAATCCTGGACAGTCACTCCAAATCCGGGACACTCCTTCCAAATCTGGAAACCACTCCCACCAAATCCGGGACACTCCCACCAAATCTGGAAACCACTCCCTCCAAATCCGGGACACTCCCACCAAATCTGGAAACCACTCCCTCCAAATCCGGGACACTCCCACCAAATCTGGAAACCACTCCCTCCAAATCCGGAACACTCCCACGAAATCCGGGACACTCCCACCAAATCTGAAAACCACTCCCTCCTAATCCGGGACACTCCCTCCTAATCCGGGACACTCACTCCAAATCTGGAAACCACTCCCTCCAAATCTGGGAAAGTCGGGAGCTCTGGATTGTTATGGGGGACACCGGAGTCACAGCTCTTTATGTTCAGCCCCACCCCCTATAGCTCCTCATTGGCTCACTGACATTGACAGCGGCAGGAGCCAATAAGGAGGGAGAGTCCGGATGGCGGAGACACGCCTACAACAAGTGTGAATGAAGAGGGGCTCACATAAATATTAGGAGGGGCACAAATTCCATCCCTGAGGATCCAGGAGGTGCCGGACCGGTGTGTTCAGGATTTTTATAGGATAATAACCGGCCAATCTGTCCACTACCCTCCCCTCCCCCTCGGGGTGACACTTCCACCCCAAAATCTCACGTATGACACCCAGCACAGCAATACTAACCACCAACCCAGAGAGAACGATCTGTATGAATGATCGGATAACAGGGGTGGCACAGTAGTGTAGTGGGTGGCACAGCGGTGTAGTGGGTGGCACAGCGGTATAGTGGGTGGCCCAGTGGTGTAGTGGGTGGTACCATGGTGTAGTGGGTGGCACAGTGTAGTGGCACAGTGGTGTAGTGGACTGCACAGTGGTGTAGTGGGTGGCGCAGTGGTGTAGTGGTGGCACAGTGGTGTAGTGGGTGGCACAGTGGTGTAGTGGCACAGTGGTGTAGTGGGTGGCACAGTGGTGTAGGGGTAGTGCAGTGGTGTAGTGGGTGGCACAGTGATGTAGTGGGTAGTACAGTGGTGTAGTAGGCGCCACGTTGTGGGCGGCACGGTGGTGTATTGGATCGTACGGTGGTGTGTGGGTGGCACAGTGGTGTAGTGGGTGGCACAGTGGTGGAGTGGGCGGCACAGTGGTGCAGTGGGTGGTACCGTGGTGTAGTGGGTGGCACAGTGGTGTAGTGGGTGGCACAGTGGTGTAGTGGGTGGTACAGTGGTGTAGTAGGCGCCACGTTGTGGGCGGCACAGTGGTGGAGTGGGCCGCACGGTGGTGGAGTGGGCGGCACGGTGGTGTAATGGGCGGCACGGTGGTGTAGTGCGCGGCACGGTGGTGTAGTGGGCGGCACGGTGGTGTAGTGGCACAGTGGTGTAGTGGGTGGTACCGTGGTGTAGTGGCACAGTAGTGAGTGGCACAGTGGTGTAGTGGGTGGCACGGTGGTGTATTGGATCGTACGGTGGTGTGTGGGTAGCACAGTGGTGTAGTGGGTGGCACAGTGATGTAGTGGGTGGCACAGTAGTGAGTGGCACAGTGGTGTAGTGGGTGGCACAGTGGTGTAGTGGGTGGCATCGTGGTGTAGTGGGTGGCACAGTGGTGTGGTGGCACGGTGATGTAGTGAGCGGCACGGTGGTGTATTGGATCGTACGGTGGTGTGTGGGTGGCACAGTGGTGTAGTGGGTGGCACAGTGGTGTAGTGGGTGGCAGTGGTGTAGTGGGCGGCATGTTGTGGGCGGCTCAGTTGTGTAGTGGGCGGCGCAGTGGATCATACGGTGGTGTGTGGGTGGCACAGTGGTGTAGTGGGTGGCACAGTGGTATAGTGGGCGGCACATTGTGGGCGGCACAGTGGTGTAGTGGGCGGCACAGTGGTGCAGTGGGTGGCACAGTGGTGTATTGGATCGTACGGTGGTGTGTGGGTGGCACAGTGGTGTAGTGGGTGGCACAGTGGTGTATTGGATCTTACGGTGGTGTGTGGGTAGCACAGTGGTGTAGTGGGTGGCACAGTAGTGAGTGGCACAGTGGTGTAGTGGGTGGCACAGTGTGTGGTATCGTGGTGTAGTGGGTGGCACAGTGGTGTGGTGGCACGGTGATGTAGTGAGCGGCACGGTGGTGTATTGGATTGTACGGTGGTGTGTGGGTGGCACAGTGGTGTAGTGGCACAGTGGTGTAGTGGGTGGCACAGTGGTGTAGTGGGCGGCATGTTGTGGGCGGCTCAGTGGTGTAGTGGGCGGCACAGTGGTGTAGTGGATCATACGGTGGTGTGTGGGTGGCACAGTGGTGTAGTGGATCATACGGTGGTGTGTGGGTGGCACAGTGGTGTAGTGGGTAGTACAGTGGTGTAGTGGGTGGCACAGTGGTGTAGTGGGTGGAACAGTGGTATAGTGGGTAGCATTCTAGACTAGCAGCAAAAAGGGTTCATGGTTCAAATCCTGACCACAACACTACCTGCCTGGAGTTTGCATGTCCTCCCTGTGTGGGTTTCCTCCCACACTATAAAGACATGCTGGGAGGTTTATTGGCTTCTCTCCAGATTGGACAATATGAATTGTAGTGGTTATAAGTAAGTTTGGCTCCCTCTGGTGTCCTTCCTGTTCTCTGCAATGTTTAAGACTTTGGTTTCTGTGAAGCCACCCCACTAAGCATTGTGGGGGATGTAGTTCAATGAGGAAATGACTCAGGTGCTTAAACTCAGTCTGGGAACTACCTACCCACAATGCCCAGTTCACCTACCCACAACGCTCTGTTCCCCCACCCACAACTCTGTTCACCTACCCACAACGCTCTGTTCACCTACCCACAATGCCCAGTTCACCTACCCACAATGCCCAGTTCACCCACCCACAACGCTCTGTTCACCCACCCACAACGCTCTGTTCACCCACCCACAACGCTCTGTTCACCTACCCACAATGCCCAGTTCACCTACCCACAACGCTCTGTTCACCTACCCACAACGCTCCGTTCACCTACCCACAACGCTCCGTTCACCTACCCACAACGCTCCGTTCACCTACCCACAACGCTCCGTTCACCTACCCACAACGCTCCGTTCACCTACCCACAACGCTCCGTTCACCTACCCACAACGCTCCGTTCACCCACCCACAACGCTCTGTTCACCTACCCACAACGCTCTGTTCACTTACCCACAATGCCAGGTCACAGAGCAGCCTGCTGGGTAGTCCAATAAAAGGGACAGCGCGGGCATTTTTCGGGCCTCTTGTGACGCCATTCATGACCTGCCTGCAGTGAGGTCTGTGTGACCGGCAGATTGCGGCCTGGAAGATGCGGAGAGGAATCGATTGGCCTCTGAGGAGTTCCTCAGCACAGTCAGCTGGACCAGCGTGCGGATAGACCGGAGGACCCGAGAATTCTGGAGGTTTCCTGCATTGCAGTCATCAGAAGGAGCGGTGCGGAGTGAAGGAGACAGCTTGGATCGGGACTGAGAGATCAGGAAAGGAGCTTTACAGTAGCTGGACCTGTTGTGGTGAGCGGGCACCTGCCCAGGTCCATATAGTGCACTGCTGCCGTGTTAGATAGTTACAGAGTGCCGGTGAGACTTGTAGTCCCACAGAAGTCATCCCACTTATCCACAACCTGCACACAGCGGAACGGCAGAATTGATTTCTATATTTTATAAAGAGAATGTTACAAAACATCCCCCAATAAGGAGGAATTATTACAAGTGACGATCCACCCGATAATCATTCTACAATCTGCTGAGTACTCGTTTCCCTGTCTGGATTTACAAACTCTGCAGACTAATATCATAAGCTAGCTGAAGATCAAGAAGACGAGAGAGACTTTTATCATCTTCTATAAAGAGTCGCAGTTCACTTTGTATCCAGAACATTACAACCTAGGGGGAGCTCCTGAGCACAGGAGATATATTGTATTGTACTAGTGCATGTTCATAGCATTTCATGCAGGACTGGTGTGTATGTTTTGGGGGTTGGAGGGAAGGCGCTTAGTATATAGATTATTGTGTGTATATATATATATATATATATATATATACACATATATATATATATATATATATATATATATATATACATACATACATACATATATATATATATATACACACATACATATACACACATACATACACGATCAGATCTTGTTCATTTAGCTATGACTAAGCATCTAGCCATGATGTGAAACGCGTTAGCCAGTTCTCCCCGTCTTCCATGCACAAGATTTGACCGTTTTTTGGATTTTAATCGTTTAAATAAAAGATGCCTTTAGCGGTGTGCGGCCGTCAAGGATTTTTTTTCCCCCTTTCTTCCAAATTTGAGCAGAGCCAGCACCTGCAGGATCATTATAGGGCGGGGGCGGGGGTCTTCAACAGGGCTGGAGATGTTTGAGCTGCAATTTTTCTTTCATATCCCCGCTCTGGCACAGATGAGCACTGAGAAGATGCACTGATGAGACGGCACTAATAAGGCTGCACTGATGAGATCACATTGATGGGCACTGATAAGTAGACAGGTGCGCCGTCAATAAATTTGTTTCGTATTAAAATTAATTTGTATCCGAAATTCTATTCGGATTCCTACGAAATACGAACTTGTTAGGTTCCTAAACTTCTCGTAACGATAACGAAAGTTCGGTATGATAAATTTATCATAAGTTCGTAAATGAAATTTCGTATGCATAAAAATTTGTATTTCGGATCCTCACGAATGTACAAATTTCCGATTCATTTGAAACGAATCGCACATGTCTACCGATAAGGCTGCATTGATGAGCACCGATAAGATCGCACTAATGGGCACTGATAACTGGCAGGAATGTCTTCCAGATGCATCTTTAGTAATTAGAAAGTGCTCAGGTCCAATTAATCTGAGTACATGGCTTCAGAACACATATATATATATATATATTCAGGCCGGGTTTATATAGACCAGCAGACTCATAACAGGTGTGCTTGAAAGCTGGTTGGTAGTCCTGGCAAGGAGACACCCGCTGGTGGTGGCCACCAGAATTGCACCCTTTGGTGCTGAGCGTAACCGTGCCACCAGCAGGTGAAACCAGTAATGACACCGTTCCTGACATGAGGTAATTTACTAGTCATTTAACCAGCCTAGTCAGGTCAGACTTGTCTTCTCCTGGCTCACAAACTACAATACACATTATTATAAAGTATAAACACAGAACTCCTTCACACAATAGCAAGGGCTCGATTCCCGGGTGTTTCTTATGGGCAGAAGGATGACGCAGTAAAACCTCTCTACCTCTAACACTAAGCGCAGTGAATTGTTCTGATCATAGGGCAGGGGACCCCAGACAGGTGGCCTACTGAGGACATCAGCATCTGCTACGAGTCCCACACTGGCAGAGACCATCATGTCCTCCTTAATAACGTCCTTGTGCATTACATAACAGGACATCTTCCTAAATGCTTGTAGCTCCCTCAAAGGCCAGGGCCCATAGTCTGTAGGGAAGAGGCTGGACTTCAGTCCCCTCCAAAAGCCTCTATCAGGAATTGGTAGGACCAGACTATGTGGACTGCACAGAGAGAACCAAAAAACACATGTAAGTGAAAGAGAAACGTTTATTAAAAAGGTAAGTGAATAATATGAATACAACCACCTCCAATGTGACTCAGTACAACAAACCAACCAACAAACCAAGACCCACAAATAACAGATATGAACAATAAATGGGAAATACCAGGACCATAAACAAGGCCAGACCAGGGTCATCAACGGGAGATCAGCACCTGGGGAAAGGGAAACACAGGACAAGGAGAGGATGGACGGATCACAGGAGGGACGGATACAGGTACAAGGCTCAGGGTTCAGGTAACAGACAGGTACAGAGCTACTCAGGGTCAGGAGAGATACCAAGGTGATAAGAATAATCATCAGCCGGGTATTTATGTGAATGCCGGTGATGGACTTCAAGTGACAACTGAACACCGGAGGTGTTGTCTGCTCCACACTGCCAGGATCCATCCGCTGGTGGACATCAGTACTGCGGCCCAAAGATGACATAAAAAAAATGTAGCGCATAAAACGCGATAAAGGTTCTCCACAACACACCTTAACCACTTCCCGCCCGCCCTATGGCGGATTGACGTCCGGGAAGTGGTTCTGTTATCCTGACTGGGCATCATATGACGTCCAGCAGGATAACATGCCGCAGCGCGCCCCCGGGGGCGCGCATCGCGGTGATCAGTGGAGCGGTGTGTCAGTCTGACACACCGCTACACCGATCTTGGTAAAGAGCCTCCGGCGGAGGCTCTTTACCACGTGATCAGCCATGTCCAATCACGGCTGATCACGCTGTCAATAGGAAGAGCCGTTGATCGGCTCTTCCTCACTCGCGTCTGACAGACGCAAGTAGAGGAGAGCCGATCGGCGGCTCTCCTGGCAGGGGGGGTCTGCGCTGATTGTTTATCAGCACAGCCCCCCCTCAGATCACCACACTGGACCACCCGGGATCGCCACTAGGACCACCAGGGAAGGGGCAACGTGGATGGCCAGGTATGTACCCCATGGCCATCCACATGTGCCCAGTGTGCCAAATCTGTGCCAGTGCCCACAAATGGGCACTGATTGGCACCATCATGTTGCAGTGATGCCCAGCAATGCCACCCTTAGGGGCATCACTGCAAACAAGCAGTGCCACCCATCAGTGTCCATTCATGCCACCTGTCAGTGCCCATCCGTGCCCATCAGTGCCCATATATCAGTGCCCATCCTTGCCCATCTGTGCCAACTATCAGTGCCACCCATAAGTAACCAATGCCACCTACAAGTGCCCATCAATGCCACCTATGAGTGCCCATCAGTGCCGCCTATAAGTGCCCATCTGTGCCACCTATGAGTGCCCATCAGTGCCGCATACCAGTGCCACCTATCAGTGCCGCCTATCAGTGCCCATCATCAGTGCCACCTCATCAGTGCCACCTGATCGGTGCCCATCAGTGCTGCCGTATCAGTGCCCGTCATTGAAGAAGAAAACGTACTTATTTACAAAAAGTTTTAACAGAAACAAAGAAAAACTTGTTTTTTTTCAAAATTTTCGGTCTTTTTTTTATTTGTTGCGCAAAAAATAAAAACCGCAAGGTGATCAAATACCACCAAAAGAAAGCTCTATTTGTGGGAACAAAATGATAAAAATTTTGTTTGGATACAGTGTAGCATGACCGCGTAATTGTCATTTAAATTGCGACAGCACTGAAAGGTAAAAATTGGGCTGGGCGGGAAGGTGTCCAAGTATTGAAGTGGTTAATGATAAAAAATGTGTGTGATTTATCAAAACCAAAACATGAGTAAAAGGAAAAAGTCCATATAGATGAACTTGAAACACATAAATGTCTCTGCAAATGTGTATAAACAGAAAATACTGGCTGTGAAAAGGTTTGTGATGTAAAGGAAAACTGGGTGGGTTCAACACATGGATGCAACTTCCATCTAGAATTCCAACAGGGCAAGGAAATTAGTAAGCTGGACTCTTACCAGATCTCGTGGACTCCCCTGTTGTGGACCCTACTCTGGCCACGAGAGTATGTTTCGACCCATAGATCTTCTACTGGGTATGCCCCAGTATGGGTCGAAACATGTCTGGCTTTTTTACCTTCTCTTAGGTTGCCCCATATATACATTTTTTATTCTGTGATCACTTTGTTTTTATGTATCTTGTTTTATTACAATAAAAAGATACCACCGTTTTATCTGCACTATGGAGAAGCTCTCTTTTTCCTTCCACATATGATTGGGAGAGGACTAATATAGCCCATCCTGGCTATACACCATACACTTCAGTCGCCAGAATTTCGCTTATAGTTACTATAAGGATTCGTTTGATGATCCCGTGGGAACTTGGGACCATTGTTGATCCGGATATCGATCTACAAGCCTGGTGTGGTGTAACGCTCACATGACTCCATGTCATATGACAGGGGAGTCCACGAGATCTGGTAAGAGTCCAGCTTACTAATTTCCTTGCCCTGTTAGAATTCTAGATGGAAGTTGCATCCATGTGTTGAACCCACCCAGTTTTCCTTTAAATCACGAACCTTTTCACAGCCAGTATTTTCGGTTTATACACATTTGCAGAGACATTTATGTGTTTCAAGTTCATCTATATGGACTTTTTCCTTTACTCATGTTTTGGTTTTGATAAATCACACATACATTTTTTTATCATTAAGGTGTGTTGTGGAGAACCTTTATCACGTTTATGCGCTACATTTTTTATTCACATTATTTATTGTTGTTTGTCACATCGTATGTAGCTGCTCCATGTCTACAATTTAGCGCAGTGTTTTTCTGTTTTTCCTCACAAAGATGATATAACACCGGCAGGGAAAAGTCCCCTGACAGTTCCAAACTGCCGGGAGACGCCTGCTGGTGGACCTCAGTACTGCACGTCATATGATGGTTATATCCAGCGAATGGAACCTTTCCTGACAGTACCCCCCCCCCCAAAAAAACGAGCGGCCTGCGGACGCTCCAACTCGTTGAAATTGTCCATAATCTATGGCGTCAGCCAGAACAACGTATGGGGGTAAGTCAGAACAGGCAACAGGCACTTCAGGCTGGTCATCAGGTACTTCAGGCAGGGCAGCAAGCTCCGGCTCATCAGGCTGGGCAGCTAGCAACGTAAGGGCAGGCTGGATAACAGGCGCTGGCTCAGCAAGCTGGGTAACGGGCCCCAGCCCAGTGGGCTGGGTAACAGGCCCCGGTTTAGCAGACTGGGACACCGGCTCCGAAACTTCAGGCTGAGACACTGGCTCTTCTTCAGGCGGGGACACCAGAACTGGGACATGGGCACCGAGACATCAGACTGGAGGGCAGGCACCGGGACATCAGACTGGAGGGCAGGCACCGGGACATCAGACTGGAGGGCAGGCACCGGGACATCAGACTGGAGGGCAGGCACCGGGACATCAGACTGGAGGGCAGGCACCGGGACATCAGACTGGAGGGCAGGCACCGGGACATCAGACTGGAGGGCAGGCACCGGGACATCAGACTGGAGGGCAGGCACCGGGACATCAGACTGGAGGGCAGGCACCGGGACATCAGACTGGAAGGCGGGCACCGAGACATCAGACTGGAAGGCGGGCACCGAGACATCAGAATGGAGGGCGGGCACCGAGACATCAGACTGGAGGGCGGGCACTGAGACACCAGCCTGGAAGGCGGGCACCGAGACATCAGACTGGAAGGCACGAGACATCAGAATGGAAGGCGGGCACCGAGACATCAGAATGGAAGGCGGGCACCGAGACATCAGAATGGAAGGCGGGCACCGAGACATCAGAATGGAAGGCGGGCACGAGACAGACTGGAGGGCGGGCACCGAGACATCAGACTGGAAGACGGGCACCGAGACACAAGCCTGGAGAGTGGGCAACGGCACATCAGACTGGAAGGCGGGCACTGAGACACCAGCCTGGAAGGCGGGCACCGGGACATCAGACTAGACAGCGGGTACTGGGACGGCAGACTGGAGCAGGTTGGTTGGTGTGGAGGCAGGTTGGGTTACTGGCAGGATTGTGTGAGTTGGAAAGAACTTTCATTTCTTTTTTGGTTTAGACACCGCAGCTTTGTAGGCAACTGCAGGGCTGTAAGAAAAGGATGTAGTTGGGCAAAAGGAAGACCAGGGATTAGTGGCTGGAGGAGGGTTTTGTGGGATGGTTTCAGGTGGAAGAGAAGAGGCAGGTGGAGTGAAAGCAGGACGATGATAGGTGCAGTGAGTAGACACTGGGTGTTGGTATTTGGTAGGGAGCTGTGTATACTGGGCTGTAGCTGAGGTCGCCATGGGTGACGGCGAGACAGACTCTCGGGAAAGCAGGCGTCTAAAGGCAGAGCTGGATTGTTGTGGCTTGGCTAAACACCAGAGATCTGACCATGCCTTGTAGCACGGGTTGAACAGAAGTTGGATCACATACAGCATGTCTAATCGGGGACTCTACTGAACAAATGCAAATCGGACAACTACCGGGAACAAGAGGAATAATGTTCAGTAAAAAAAACCAGATCATCCTCCAACAGCCATACCAGGGATTCAACTTGGCCACAATTGAAGGGGGGGAGAAAAATCGTCACTCCCTTCGGGAATACATGACAGGGCTGGCTTTGCCCATAACTGGATTAAAAAGGTTGAACATCTTCAAATAAGATATAACCCTGATCCACTAGGGAACAAGCTGATTGGATCGTTTCCAGCAGCTGGTCACTGGTCCAATTCTTTTAAAGTCTGACGGCAATATTCACCATCCTCCTCCACCAGCAGAGAGAAGAATAAACAAATTTCATTACAATCCATTTTAAATAAGCCAACCGAACCAGGATGGTTCCTCAGTGCAACCACTTCTGGTCCACACTGCCAGGATCCATCCGCTGGTGGATGCCGGTACTGCGGCCAGACGATGACATAACACCAGCAGGGAAAAGCCCCCCCTGATAGTTCCAAACTGCCAGGAGACGCCTGCTGGTGGACCTCAGTACTGCACACCAAATGATAGACCTTACCAGAACCTTTCCTGACAGCCTCTGTCCCAGGCGAGTGTCACATTTCTCCCCCATCAAAAGTCGACTAACAAGGTCCCAGATCTCCACCTGGTCTGGACATGCGTTAGTAAGGCAGAGCGAACTCCTAGTCTGTCCGCATGATCCCCATTCTTGGCTGCAAGAAATAGTTGTCATCTGTAGCTGTGGGGCAGAGGTCATTGACTATCTGGTGGCCAACTCTTCATCTGGGTGGTTTTTAACATTCCAGGGCTTGGTCTGTTGCTAAGCAGAGGGGCCGATTGCCCCAAGTTCCTGAAGCTATGGAGGCTCTGTAGGTGCTAGGGAGAGGCCAGCGGTGCTCTGCCCTGTTGCCAGTGATTCAGCTGGTAGCAAAGGCTTCACTAGATCAGCTAGTTGCTGGAGAGAGGGGCTGACTGCCACGGCTCCCTGGAACTCCACAGTTGTTGCCGGTGCTGGGCAAAGGTTGGTAGCACTCTGCCCTGTTGCCAGTGATTCGGTTTGCTGGGGAGAGGGGCCAATTGCCCCAGCTCCCTGAAGCTGTGGAGGTTCTGTAGGTGTTAAGCAGAGGCCCGCAGCACTCTGCCCTGTTGCAAGCCCTACCGCTGGGTTGAGGTCAGTGGAAACCACAAGCCCATCCACCGACACCAGCCGTAGTTGTGAGATGCCGATTGCATTCTCTCCCTGGAGCGCAGAGTTGATCATTATGTGCAGAGGCAAGTAGCATTCTGCCCTGTTAGCGCTTCATCTCTCACATCCTCCCGCTCCGGCTAACTGTTGGGGAGGGAGGATGACAACCTCCTTTCCCTTCTCCCCGTATCCTGATCTGCTTGGGAGTGACCGCCACCTCCTCACCTTGGGCCTCCGGAACTGCCGCAGGTGTGGGGCAGAGTTCTTGGACCCTTTGTCCAATTGTCAGCACTTCAGTTGTAACTCCACAGATGCTGCTGGCAGGAAATCCAACATCCCTGTCACCGTTGTGGGAGAAAGGCCAGCTGCCTCTTTCGGGAAGCCTGAAGCTGCTGTTGGTGCTGGGCAGAGCTTAATGATGATCTGCCCTGATGCCAGCTCTTCTGCTGGAGGCTCAGTCTGTTCTTCCTCAGCACAAAAGTCGATTAAATCACTAGTCTCTGGAACTTCTGAAAATCCAGGACACGGGTTGGCGGCACTTGGGTCCAGTGCCAACACTTTGGCAGGCGATTCGTAATCCATAACACCCTCTGATGAAAAGTCAATTAAATCCATACATTTTGTGATCTGTGGCTGGGGAATAAGGATGGCTTTCTTTTCTCCCGCGCTCTGGAACTGCAACTGGGAAGATGAGTTTGCTGCTCCATCTCCCGTACGTTTACCCAGCTGCTAGACAGACGCATTCCTCTATCCAAGCTCATTCTGCACAGAAACAGGATCGTCAAGATCAGTCAACACTTGCTGCATCCGCCATAAGACCTCCGCATCCATAGCTGTGGGCAGAGATGGGCAAAGCACACTATTACTATGCCACATTGCCGACTCTTCAGCCAGGATTTCGGGAGCTGTTACTTCTGGATTGTCCCAGGCAAAAGGGAGCCCAGACCTGCTGCTGAGCAGAATCTAGCAGCTGTCTGTAGGCGATCTCCAGCTCCCATTTCTGATTGGCTAGAAACTCTATTCAGGATTTCCTCCAAAAGCCACTGCAAATCGCTCCCAAAGTCAGGGTCCTCGGCCAGCCTCTCCAATAACAGCCCCAGGCCGCCGCAGCCAGGCCTTCTGTTGGGGTGTCTTCCGCTGTCCACGGGCACACTTGGGTTACATAACAGCGGAGGGCTCTGTAGCCCTCGTCCAACCGCATCTCCGCCTGATTGAATCAGATTTACATTTCTTGTGCGGTTGTCTCCCCCAAAAACACCATTCGCACTTTGTAATGGGACCAGTACCTTTCCTGGAAGGAGGAGAGATTTTTTTTCCTGGTGTCGTTGCTCACGGGTTAGCAGTTCCTTCCAGAGAGTCCCCAGTGGACAGAATTGAACCATCCCAGCAAAACCTGCTCTGACACCGTTTCCCTGTGCTGTATCTGCATCTCTCGCAACCTCCATCCGAATTCCTCTTCCATGGCGGCTCCTTTCCTCTCCTGCTATCCAGTCCTTGGATCCAGGTAGAGGTTTGGATGTCCCAGACTACAGGAAGCATCCCACTGCTTGCCACCAATGTAAAGCCACGTCCCACACTCCGCTTGAGTGCTTCCATCATATACCGCTTCCTCCCAGTCTGAATATAGATATTACAGCCGTATACTACAACTAAGATTAAGGCAGGACTTGTTTGGCTATTTGAACAAGAATGCAGGCTTTTATACACTTGAGAAGGAGGTCCCCCTCCCTCCTGACCATATTACCCCAACAATACAAACTAACCCGAAACATAAATTAACATGAGCTAATTAACCACCTCCCTACCCGCGTATTGTCAAATGACGTCCACAGATGGGATCTCCCATCCTGGGTGGACGTCATATGATGGCCTGGGCTTCCCGGCCATCTAGGGGGCGCCCACCGCGTTGCTCGGGACCCGGTGCGTGTGCCCGACAGCCGCGATGTCAGCCGGGCACCCGCAATTGCCCGTTAACAGGGCCGGACCGTGGATCTGTGTGTGTAAACACACAGATCCACGTCCTGTCAGGTGAGAGGAGAGCGATCTGTGTTCCCAGAACGGAGGAACATCGATCGGTCTCCTCTCCTTGTATGTCCCCTCCCCCTACAGTTAGAATCATTCCCTAGGAAACATATTTAACCCCTTGTCTCCCCCTAGTGGTTAACCCCTTCCCTGCCTGTCACATTTACACAGTAATCAAGGCAATTTTATAGCATTGATTGCTGTACAAATGTGAATGGTGTCAAAAGTGTCCGATATAATGTCACAGTCACGAAAAAAAAAATCGCGATTGCTGCTATTACTAGTAAAAAAAAAAAAAAATAAATTTAAAAAAATAAAAAATGCCATAAATCTATCCCGTATTTTGTAGACGCTATAAATTTTGCGCAAACCAATCAATATACGCTTATTGTGATTTTTTTTTTACCAAAAATATGTAGAAGAATACGTATCGGCCGAAACTGAGGAAAAAATTTGTTTAACCACTTGACAACTGGGCACTTAAACCCCCTTCCTGCCCAGACCAATTTTCAGCTTTCGGTGCTCTCACACTTTGAATGACAATTACTCAGTCATACAACACTTTACCCATATGAAATTTTTATCCTTTTTTTCACACAAATAGAGCTTTCTTTTGGTGGTATTTAATCACCGTTGGGTTTTTTATTTTTTGCGCTATAAAAGAAAAAAGACTGAAAATTTGGTAAAAAAATGAATTTTTCTTTGTTTCTGTTATAAAATTTAGCAAATTAGTAATTTTTCTTCGTAAATTTTGGCCAAAATTTATACCGCTACATATCTTTGGTAAAAATAAGTACAACTTGGTGTATATTATTTGGTCTTTGTGAAAGTTATAGAGTCCAAAAGCTACGGTGCCAATATCTGAAAATTGATCACACCTGAATTACTGACGGCCTATCTAATTTCTTGAGACCCTAATATGCCAGAAAAGTACAAATACCCCCCAAATGACCCCTTTTTGGAAAGAAGACAGTCCAATGTATTTAGAAAGATGCATGGTGAGTTTTTTTGAAATTGTCATCTTTTCCCACAATTCTTTGCAAAATCAAGATTTTTTTTTTTCTTTTTTTTTTCACAAAATTGTCATATTAGAAGGTTATTTCTCACACACAGCATATGCATACCACAAATTACACCCCAAAACACATTCTGCTATTGCTCCCAAGTACGGCGATACAACATGTGTGAGATTTTTACACAGCGTGGCCACATACAGAGGCCCAACATGCAGGGGAGCACCTTCAGGCATTCTAGGAGCACCCAGGCCAATTCTGACATTTCTCTCCTACATGTAAAAATCATCATTTATTTGCTAGAAAATTACATAGAACCCCAAAACATTATATATATTTTTTTTAGCAAAGACCCTAGAGAATACAATGGCGGTTGTTGCAACTTTTTATCTCGCACGGTATTTGTGCAGCAATTTTTTGAACGCGTTTTTTTGGGGAAAGAAACAGTTTTGTGCTTTAAAAAAAAACAAAACAGTAAAGTTAGCCCAATGTTTTTGCATAATGTGAAAGATGAAGTTACGCAGAGTAAATAGATACCTAACATGTCACCCTTCAAAATTGCACACGCTTGTGGAATGGTGCCAAACGTCGCTACTTAAAAATCTCCATAGGTGACGCTTTAAAACTTTTTCCTGGTTACATGTTTTGAGTTACAGAGGAGGTCTAGGGCCAAAATTATTGCTCTCGCTCTACCGATCGCAGCGATACCTCACATGTGTGGTTTGAACACCGTTTTCATATGTGGGCGGGACTTAGGTATGTGTTCGCTTCTGCATGCGAGCACACGGGGACAGGGGCGCTTTAAAAAATTTTTTTTTTTTTTTTTATTGTTTATTTTACTTTATTTTAGTTTGACACTTCCCCCCCCCCAAATTTTTTTGATCACTTTTATTTCTATTACAAGGAATGTAAACATACTTGTAATAGGAATATGGCATGACAGGTCCTCTTTACAGTGAGATATGGGGTCAATAAGACCCCACATCTCACCTCTAGGCTGGGAAGCCTGAAATAATAAAAAAAAAAAACGATCTTGGCTTCGATCGTAGCGGTGAGTCGGTAGAAGCACCGGAGGGTGGCGGGAAGGGGGGGCGTCCCCTCTCGCCTCCCATAAGAACGATCAAGCAGTGGAACAGCCGCTATGATCATTCTTATGGTGTAGGGAATCGCCGGCTGAAAAATATGATATCTGAATGATGCCTGTAGCTGCACCCATCATTCAGATATCCCCGCATAAAGTCAAGGACGTCATATGACTGTGGGCGGGAACTGGTTAAAAATTGCAGAGTATTGCGGGCTATATTGCAGAGTATTGCCGGGTATATTGCAGAGTATTGCCGGGTATATTGCAGAGTATTGCCGGGTATATTGCAGAGTATTGCCCGGGTATATTGCAGAGTATTGCCCGGGTATATTGCAGAGTATTGCCGGGTATATTGCAGAGTATTGCCCGGGTATATTGCAGAGTATTGCCCGGGAATATTGCAGAGTATTGCCCGGGTATATTGCAGAGTATTGCCCGGGTATATTGCAGAGTATTGCCCGGGTATATTGCAGAGTATTGCCCGGGTATATTGCAGAGTATTGCCCGGGTATATTGCAGAGTATTGCCCGGGTATATTGCAGAGTATTGCCCGGGTATATTGCAGAGTATTGCCCGGGTATATTGCAGAGTATTGCCCGGGTATATTGCAGAGTATTGCCCGGGTATATTGCAGAGTATTGCCCGGGTATATTGCAGAGTATTGCCCGGGTATATTGCAGAGTATTGCAGGGTGTTATGCAGAGTATTGCAGGGTGTTATGCAGAGTATTGCAGGGTGTTATGCAGAGTATTGCAGGGTGTTATGCAGAGTATTGCAGGGTGTTATGCAGAGTATTGCAGGGTGTTATGCAGAGTATTGCAGGGTGTTATGCAGAGTATTGCAGGGTGTTATGCAGAGTATTGCAGGGTGTTATGCAGAGTATTGCAGGGTGTTATGCAGAGTATTGCAGGGTGTTATGCAGAGTATTGCAGGGTGTTATGCAGAGTATTGCAGGGTGTTATGCAGAGTATTGCAGGGTGTTATGCAGAGTATTGCAGGGTGTTATGCAGAGTATTGCAGGGTGTTATGCAGAGTATTGCGGGGTGTTATGCAGAGTATTGCAGGGTGTTATGCAGAGTATTGCAGGGTATAGTGCAGAGTATTGCAGGGTATAGTGCAGAGTATTGCAGGGTGTTATGCAGAGTATTGCAGGGTGGTATGCAGAGTATTGCAGGGTGTTATGCAGAGTATTGCAGGGTGTTATGCAGAGTATTGCAGGGTGTTATGCAGAGTATTGCAGGGTGTTATGCAGAGTATTGCAGGGTGTTATGCAGAGTATTGCAGGGTGTTATGCAGAGTATTGCAGGGTATAGTGCAGAGTATTGCAGGGTGTTATGCAGAGTATTGCAGGGTGTTATGCAGAGTATTGCAGGGTGTTATGCAGAGTATTGCAGGGTGTTATGCAGAGTATTGCAGGGTGTTATGCAGAGTATTGCAGGGTGTTATGCAGAGTATTGCAGGGTATAGTGCAGAGTATTGCAGGGTGGTATGCAGAGTATTGCAGGGTGTTATGCAGAGTATTGCAGGGTGTTATGCAGAGTATTGCAGGGTGTTATGCAGAGTATTGCGGGGTGTTATGCAGAGTATTGCAGGGTGTTATGCAGAGTATTGCAGGGTGTTATGCAGAGTATTGCGGGGTGTTATGCAGAGTATTGCAGGGTGTTATGCAGAGTATTGCAGGGTATAGTGCAGAGTATTGCAGGGTATAGTGCAGAGTATTGCAGGGTGTTATGCAGAGTATTGCAGGGTGGTATGCAGAGTATTGCAGGGTGTTATGCAGAGTATTGCAGGGTGTTATGCAGAGTATTGCAGGGTGTTATGCAGAGTATTGCAGGGTGTTATGCAGAGTATTGCAGGGTGTTATGCAGAGTATTGCGGGGTGTTATGCAGAGTATTGCAGGGTGTTATGCAGAGTATTGCAGGGTATAGTGCAGAGTATTGCAGGGTATAGTGCAGAGTATTGCAGGGTGTTATGCAGAGTATTGCAGGGTGGTATGCAGAGTATTGCAGGGTGTTATGCAGAGTATTGCAGGGTGTTATGCAGAGTATTGCAGGGTGTTATGCAGAGTATTGCAGGGTGTTATGCAGAGTATTGCAGGGTGTTATGCAGAGTATTGCAGGGTGTTATGCAGAGTATTGCAGGGTATAGTGCAGAGTATTGCAGGGTGTTATGCAGAGTATTGCAGGGTGTTATGCAGAGTATTGCAGGGTGTTATGCAGAGTATTGCAGGGTGTTATGCAGAGTATTGCAGGGTGTTATGCAGAGTATTGCAGGGTATAGTGCAGAGTATTGCAGGGTGTTATGCAGAGTATTGCAGGGTGTTATGCAGAGTATTGCAGGGTGTTATGCAGAGTATTGCAGGGTGTTATGCAGAGTATTGCAGGGTGTTATGCAGAGTATTGCAGGGTATATTGCAGAGTATTGCAGGGTGGTATGCAGAGTATTGCAGGGTGGTATGCAGAGTATTGCAGGGTATAGTGCAGAGTATTGCAGGGTGTTATGCAGAGTATTGCAGGGTGTTATGCAGAGTATTGCAGGGTGTTATGCAGAGTATTGCAGGGTGTTATGCAGAGTATTGCAGGGTTGGCTGAGCATTGAGGGATGGATGGATGTGACTGCAAATGTCACTGAGCACCGCTGTGGGCACTACACATGCAGCCCACAGCGGTGCTGCCATCCGATCCCTCCCCCTCTCCCCTCGCACTGTACCGATTGGTACAGAGAGGGGAGGGAGGAACCGGCGTCATGAGATGACGCCGGTCTGTTGACATGTGATCCCTTCGTCATTTGACGGAACGATCACGTGGTAAACGGCCGCGATCAGCGGCTATTTACCGTAATCCGTGATGCGCCGGGTCCTCTGGACCCGGCGGTCACGGATGTTCCCGAGTGCGCGCCCCAGGGGGCGCGCGGGAGCATCGTTCTGGAATCACGTCCATGGACGTCCACCCAGAACTAGCCGACCGCGCTGTTGCCGTCTTTCGGCAATGGCCCGGTCGGCAAGTGGTTAAAAAAAAATTGGGATATTTATTATAGCAAAAAGTAATAAATACTGTGTTTTTTTTCAAAATTGTCGCTCTTCTTTTGTTTATAGCGCAAAAAATAAAAACCGCAGAGGCGATCAAATACCACTAAAAGAAAGCTCTATTTGCGGGGAAAAAAGGACGTCAATTTTTTTTGGGTACAGCGTTGCACGACCGCGCAATTGTCGTTTAAAATGCGACAGCGCTGAAAACTAAAAATTGGCCTGGGAAGGAAGGGGGTGAAAATGCCCGGTATTGAACCGGTTAACTAGTCATTTAAACCAGCCTAGGTGACTCGAGATAATAAAACTTGGGACAATCAGCGCAAACTAAAAAAAACAGTGAAAAATATATGCAAGCTGTACACTACAGGATTCACCAAGCCTATATAATAAACCAACACAACAAAATGAGTGCAGCGCAAATAATATACAAAAAGTCTATGGATTCAAAGATGAAATCTTTCATAATAAAACAAGTTCTTCTATGTGAAACCTCGATCGTCTCCCCTCAAACACATGGATACACAGGGATATTATAGCCCCTAGTGTGGTGGATCCCCCTGGGATTAAAGAGAATAGAATTTTTAATTTCATGTCGGGGTTCTATGTATGCGGGAAATGCCCAGCATGCAGGAAATGCAAAATTTAACATCAAGAAAAAGTTTTGAGCCACCGCCACTGATAGAACCTATCAGATTAAGAATTTGATCACTTGCGATACAGCGGGAGTAGTGTACATGTTTCAGTGCGATTGTGGACTCCAATACGTGGGGAGAACCTCCAGACCCATGGGAGTCCGCATAGCAGAACATGTTAAGAACATTAAAATAGGTCTTAAGACCCACTATGTATCAAAGAACTTTAGGATCTGTCATAATAGGGACCCTAAAAAAATTGCAGTTTTGGGGCATAGAAAAAGTCACGAAACATTGGAGGGGGGGGGGGGCAACTATATAAGGCAGCTTAGTCGCCGCGAGTCCCTGTGGATCCATGAAACTGGGGTGGCAGTACCGAGGGGATTAAAACGTTGAGTTTGACCTCAACTGTTTTATCTCCGATAAATAAATATTTACAATTAGGCTTTTTTTGTATCTTTTATGTCCATTTTTATGGTTCATTATACAGTTTGTTTGAGATGGCCGCGGGTGTTACAATGTATATATCTCTATCTCTATCTCTATCTCTATCTCTATCTCTTTTATGGAGATCAAAAAAATCAGATCCCTGTAGTTTCTTGAGATCATTGCTAAACCATGTGTTTTTTTTTTTTTATTTATTCTTTAAAAGTTTATATATATATATTTTAATAATTAGACAATAATGAATAAAGTACCGTAATTGGCTTTGTATGGAATATATATATATTTTTATTATGTAGATACAGTACTTTTTGTGTAAACCATGTATGTATACATGCACATAGAGTTGTATAGTGAGAAACCATAACACATAATGGTGGAGTTATTGAAAGTTCATTCTCCCAAAGTTGTAAATCTGTCTTATCAGGATGAGGAGGGTTTGATTTAACACAGGCTGGGTGCCAGACTGTCTCTACACAGGTGTTCTTAATTGGACAAAACCAGTTATAAATCACTTTAATGAACATATAGGAATTCTGGGAATGAATAAGTTTGTCTGGTTGTAGAACAGGTGTCAGATTTATGGTTAGTTACATTGACGTAGATTTTAGCAACCAATTATATCTAGGAGAGATGGTTAAGATATGGATTGTAAAAGGGTATATAAATGCAAGTTCTACAATTGTTAGACAGACAAGTCAGATAGGAGCTCATAAGGCTGAACTCCATGTATGCTGCCCTGCTGCACGGGTCATGGAGGTCAGAACCAGTGGGCAATTATCTGTTCAGGTAGGCATCTATCAGGCTGACCGTTTGTCTATGCACCCCTTTTGCACGGGTGACAGGCAGTCAGAACCAATAGGCAAATATCTGTCCTTTTGATGGAACTTGTCTCCTCGTATGAGTCAAATAAAGAGAACTTCTTAACTTGATCCAGAGTGTGGTCTCAGGTGAATTTCGCTCACACCTTCACACAAAAGCAGACCTACTTGCAACACATTAGGGCAGGGGGCCCCCAGACAGGTGGCTTGCTGACGACATCAGCATCTGCCATAAATCCCACACTGGCAGAGACCATCATGGCCTTTTTAATAATGTCCTTTTGAATTACATAACACAGGGATCCTCAAACTACGGCCCTTCAGCCGTTACGGAACTACACATCCCATGAGGCATTGTAAAACACTGACATTCACAGACATGACTAGGCATGATGAGAATTGTAGTTCCTGAACTGAAGGGCCGTAGTTTGAAGACCCCTGACATATCTTTCTAAATGCCAGGGCCCATAGTCTAGCGTTGGGCCCTGAGGCTAGCATTCAGTCCCCTCCAAAAGCCTCTGTCCTGGGTGAGTCTATCACAGGGGTCTCCTGGTGTAGTATCAGGGGGGATAGAGGAGCCCCCCACCTCTCCCTCCTTCTCACCCCCTCTCATTCCCTCCCTCTCACCCCTTCTCTCTCACTCTCCTTCTGTCCCCATTATCCCCCTCCCACCCTACCCCCTTTGTCTCAGACACCTTTGTCTCAACCAGCCTCAGATCAAACCCAGGTACATGCAACTCATCCCTAGCAAATAACAACCTCTGATCCCGGTGAAGGTTCTGAAAGTTTATTTAGAAAAGAAGAGTTACAAGGTAAAGATTAGAAAGTAGAGCGATGAAGGTGTGCGGAGATCCTTAGACATGGCAGGTGGACCAAGGATCTGACCTCTTCATCATACGGGAGGCTTTTACCCTCCAATCCTGGACAGTTGTCATGGAAGACCGTCCCAAATATCAACATTTTACAGATGGAATTATTCACTGAAGAATTTGTACAAGCAGCACATCATTCATTACAAGAGACATTCATTTCTGTTATCTCTGAACATCTTATCAGCTTGTCCCACCTCCAGACTCCCAAATCCCTCATTGTAGAAGGAGGAGACCAACTGTCTCTATGTTCCCCAACATGACCTTCCAAGGACCCGGAGAACAACAATTGTTCTAATAACATCTTTCTGTAAAGTCATTCTAGACAGAGAACCTGTTATTATATAAAGAACCTCACATTAGCATATAAGCACTTAGTCATGTCATTTCATCATTAGTAAATCATAGGAGAATTATTTCTCTTTATCAGATGAATAGGGCCATAGAGGAAATGGAACAATTGCTCGGCTCCATAAGGATCATAGAGGTGTCTAAACAAAACCTGTTCTAGTTTTGGATGGAGTGGGGGAGGATTAGAACCCATCAGGTTTTTACTGCTATCCAGGGCTTCATTAGAGATATTTCCCCTCACTTCCTGTTCAGATGACACTCTCTCTAATGGACCCCCCGGAAATCAGTAAAAACATGACAGGGGGTTCTAATCTTTCACCACACCATGCAAAACTGAAAATAAAAAACACATTTTGGTTATAGATACAGTATAAAAGGTGCAGGCTCACAATCCTCATACACTACCTAGTGTGCAACTGACCCAGAACAAGCATGCAGCCAGTGAAGTCTGAACACTCTGCCCTCATGCATGCTTGTTCCTGGTCAGTCACACACTATGTGGTGAAGTGAGGTTTAGGATGAAGATAACGGCCCCCAGAACCTCCAGCTTTTTACCTAAATCTGTCATATTTCTTGTCCTCTGCTTCCTATTGGCTGAGTATTGTACCAATCATATTCTCCATCCTATTGGCTGAGTATTGTGCCAATCATTCTCCATCCTGTGAGGTCACCAGTCTCTGGGCAGATTTCTCACTTCTGATTCCTGTCACAAATCTGTATACAATCATCTACCACGCATACCCCAGCATGGAGGGGCTCAGTGAAGGTGGTGGTGAAGGTGTGGAGATGTCGGATCGGGTTACGCAGATCATAGAAGGAGATCCGCCCGGCCTCATAATCCAGATGTATCCTGACTCTCTCGCTGGAGACACGCCAGGGTAATCGGGCCTTCTTATCGTCATGTATCACCGAGTACTGACTACACCCCCACCTCTCCAGACACCAGGACTTCTTATTATATCCAAAAAGTGACTGATCTCCTTTCCTCTCTATACTGGGGTAACACATCCCGACTCTCCACATCCATGCCTTCCCAACAACCACTTCCCAGTAATGTCTCCCTGAGGAGAAACTCTGAGTGCTCATCACCTGAGGACACCGAAATCTCTCTGGTGCTTCTGGGTAATTCTGGCTCTTATATGTCCAAGATACAGTTTTCCCATCATCCGATACATGTATATTAGAACCAGCTGTCCTCATATCCAGTAATATGTCTGCAATCTCCGACACCCCAAATGTTTGCTGTACAACCCCAATATTTAGTCCAGCTGCCTGGTTGTGTGATGGTTGTATGGTGGGGGAGGGTTGAGGTGGTACAGATGGTTGTATGGTGGGGTAGGGTTGGGGTGGTACTGATGGTTGTATGGTGGGGTAGGGTTGGGGTGGTACTGATGGCTGTATGGTGGGGTAGGGTTGGGGTGGTATAGATGGTTGTATGGTGGGGTAGGGTTGGGGTGGTATAGATGGTTGTATGGTGGGGTAGGGTTGGGGTGGTATAGATGGTTGTATAATGGGGTAGGGTTGGGGTGGTATAGATGGTTGTATGGTGGGGTAGGGTTGGGGTGGTATAGATGATTGTATGGTGGGGTAGGGTTGGGGTGGTATAGATGGTTGTATGGTGGGGTAGGGTTGGGGTGGTATAGATGATTGTATGGTGGGGTAGGGTTGGGGTGGTATAGATGATTGAATGGTGGGGTAGGGTTGGGGTGGTATAGATGGTTGTATGGTGGGGTAGGGTTGGGGTGGTATAGATGGTTGTATGGTGGGGTAGGGATGGGGTGGTATAGATGGTTGTATGGTGGGGTAGGGTTGGGGTGGTACAGATAGTTGTATGGTGGGGTAGGGTTGGGGTGGTACAGATGGTTGTATGGTGGGGTAGGGTTGGGGTGGTACAGATGGTTGTATGGTGGGGGTGGTTTTGGGTGGTACAGATGGTGGTATGGTGGGGTAGGGTTCGGGTGGTACAGATGGTTGTATGGTGGGGGAGGGTTCGGGTGGTACAGATGGTTGTATGGTGGGGGAGGGTTCGGGTGGTACAGATGGTTGTATGGTGGGGGAGGGTTGGGGTGGTACAGATGGTTGTATGTTGGGGGAGGGTTGGGGTGGTACGGATGGTTGTATGTTAGGGGAGGGTTGGGGTGGTACGGATGGTTGTATGTTGGGGGAGGGTTGGGGTGGTACGGATAGTTGTATGTTGGGGGAGGGTTGGGGTGGTACGGATGGTTGTATGTTGGGGGAGGGTTGGGGTGGTACGGATGGTTGTATGTTGGGGGAGGGTTGGGGTGGTATGGATGGTTGTATGTTGGGGGTGGGTTGGGGTGGTATAGATGGTTGTATGGAGGGGGTGAGTTGGGGGCGTTTCCTGGATGGTTCAGCATGGATCTGACCTTTGCCAATTGTAGTAGAAGGTGTATAGACATATGTGACTGTACATTTCTGTACATTTACTCTAGACATGATATCAGATAAACCTGTGTGTAATGTGTGTGAAATCCTCTCCACATCCAGATCCCCTCCATCATGGAGTAGTTCATCATCATGTCTCTCTCTGTTCTCCTCATCCCCAGTATCACACAAGTCACCTGTGTCTGATCCCCGTAGGACAGTCAGTGGATCCGTCATGTTACACAGCTCCTCAATGTCCTCCATCTTCCTGGACAGCTCCTCCTTCTTTGTTTCCAGCTGTTGGATCATATTAGACAGTGATAGAGAGACTTGTTCTACCTGATCAGAGATTTCCCTCAGGACTCTCTTCTCCAGGTCTTCCAGACGTCTCCTGAGGTCTCTGAACAGGGTAGTGACTCTCTCCATTTTATAATCAGCTTTTCCTTGTACTGTCCACCCATGTTCCTGCACACTCTGGACTCTTTTCTTTGTCTTATCTCTCTCTGTCATCAGTTTCTGCAGAACATTCCTCAGTTGTTTCTTCTTCTTCTCAGAGGCCTCATCCAGAGTCTCCACCTGGTGTCCCCAATGTTCTCCATCCAGCCTGCAGGACACACAGATACAGGTGGAGTCCTCAGTGCAGTAATACTCCAGGATCTTCTTATGGACGGAGCATTTCTTGTTCTCCATCGAAGTGGTGGGGTCACACAAGACGTGTTCTGGTGACCTGCTGTTGACTCTCAGGTGATCATCATACAGAGAATCTTCATACAGCACATAGGATTCCTGAGCACCCTGTGTAGTCTGGAGGGTCTCCAATATCGTAGACAGAGTAATGTTCTTGTGGAGGACGGGACGGTTCGTGAATTTTTCTTTACATTCAGGACAGGAATATTCTCCAGTCCCCCACTGTATATCCAGCACGCGACAAATACAGTCCCGGCAGAAGTTGTGTCCACATCTCAGGGATACAGGATCCGTATAAATGTTCAGGCAGATGGAACATTCCAGATCCTCTTTCAGATGAGAAGACGCCATCGCTGAGGACAGAAGAGTAAAGTGAGAAGATTGAACTCTATCAGACTTATTTATTCGGATCGAAAACAATCTACAATATTCAATAATCTATAACAGTCATGTAATTATATTCAGACTTACTGCGGTGTGATTGGTTGATGGGTTTACTGCACGTTGCGTATCATTACTCTGTGAACCTCCTTATGGAATAATCCTGAGTGATAAGAGAAGAAAGTTCCATGTTTATCTACACAGAGATGGTGTAACCATATAATCATCAGAGTCCGCATCACATTTCTCTGCAGAAATATTTTATATGGTTATCAGATCACGTAATATAATCCACCAATGAGAAATGCCCCCGCCCCCAACAGGATATTATGCTAAACCTTTAGATACATAAGAAAACCAGAATCTTCACTAAGTGGAAGAGTGGGATTGATAACAAAGTTGGCAGTGCTCCACCCCAGGACAGGGGCACCATCCCCCCCACCATCACCCTCACTCCCATCCCAGGATAGCCCCCCCCCCCCCATCAGCCCCAACCCCAAGACAGGGCCCCCCCCCCCCCATCAGCCCCAACCCCAAGACAGGCCCCCCCCCCCCATCACCTCCAACTCCAAGACAGGCCCCCCCCCCCCCATCACCCCCAACCCCAAGACAGGCCCCCCCCCCCATCACCCCCAACCCCAAGACAGGCCCCCCCCCCCATCACCCCCAACCCCAAGACAGGCCCCCCCCCCCCCCCATCACCCCCAACCCCAGGACAGGGCCTCTCCCTTCCTGGGAAATGAATTAGTAATCTAATCAAAGTAATGAGGAGCAAAAGAACTACTACACCCAGCATATAACATTACCAATAAGTATATAGATGTTCCCCAGTATGGAAATACTACAAGCCTCATAAAAAAGAGATTAAAGTCTCGTTTTTTTGTTTAACCACTTAGACACCTTCCCGCCCAGGAAAATTTTCAGCTTTCAGCGCTGTCGCACTTTAAATGACAATTACGTGGTCATGTAACACTGTACCCAAACTACATTTTTATCATTTTGTTCCCACAAATAGAGCTTTCTTTTGGGGACATTTCATCACCTCTGGGATTTTTATTTTTTGCGCAACAAATAAAAAAAGACCGAAAATTTTGAAAACAAACAATTTTTCTTCGTTTCTGTTAAAAATTTTGTAAATACGTTTTCTCCTTCAATGACGGGCACTGATAAGGTGGCACTGATGACAGGCACAGGTATGCGGCACTGATAGGTGGCACGGATGGGCACTGACGGGTTGCACTGATACTGATGGGTGGCATTGCTGGGCATCACTGATGTCGGTTAGTGCATATTGGTGCCAATTAGTGCCCATTTGTGGGCACAGATTGGGCATTCATTTGAACATGTGGATGGCCATGGGGTACATACCTAGCCATCCACATGTTGCCCCCTTCCCTGGTGGTGTCCCTGGTGGTCCAGTGTGGTCATCTGAGGGGGGTCTGCGCTGATAAACAGGAGAGCCGCCAATCGGCTCTCCTCTACTTGCGTCTGTCAGACAGGAGTGAGGAAAAGCCGATCAATGGCTCTTCCTTTTAACATCGGCTGATCACGGGGTAAAGAGCCTCAGACTGACACACCGCTCCACCGATCCCCGCGATGCGCGCCCCCACGGGCGTGCGGCAACTGTTATCCCGAAGAACGTCATATGACTCCCAGTCAGGATAACTGAACCACCGCCCGGCCGTCATTTTGCTATAGGCCGGGCGGGAAGTGGTTAAAAATAAACACGTTATACTTGGCACAGAGCAAATCCTCCTCTCCTCGCCCCTCGCTTCTGCCGAGTGCCCCCCACAGCAAGCAGCTTGCTATGGGGGGGCACCTGAGCCCTCAGCCCTGTTACCACTGAGGAAGTTGTCAAACTCCTCTCCATGGCCCACCTCACCACCTGGACCCTGTCCCCTCACATTTACTGCGACCACCTTCCCAACCCACATCCTCTCCCTCTCCTCTGGCATCTTTCACTTCCCGCTCAAACATGCGCTGGTAACCCCCATGCTTAAAAAAACCCTCACTGGACCCCACCTGTTTGAATAACTTAAGAGTCATCTACCTGGTTCCGTTTGCCTCCAAGCTTTATGAATGCCTTGTCCACGACTGTATGAGTTGCTACCTCACTGACAACAACCGTCTCTATCCCCCTACAGTCCGGCTTCTGCCCACAACATTCCACTGATAACTGCCCTACTAAGACTCACCAACGACCTACTACTGTAACTACTAAAACCAATGGCCAGTACTCCATACTCATACTCTGGGACCATTCTGCTGCCTACAACACAGTTGACCAACCGCTCCTTCTCAAACTCCTCTCCCCTGGCCTCTGACTCTGCTTTTTCCTGGTTCTCCTCCTACCTATCTCAGCGCACTTTCAGTGTCACATACAACACCACTATCATCTCCTCTTCCTGTTGGGGTACCCCAAGGCCCCGTCCTTGGGCACCTCCTATTTTCTCTCTATAACTCTTCCCTGGGCCAGTTGATAATCTCCCGTGGCTTCCAATACCACATCTATACTGACGACACCCAGCTCTATCTCTCTACTCCTCAACTCACCCCACTATCTCCTCACGTATCACAAACTTACTGAGTGACATGTTAGTCTGGATCTCACACCACTTCCTCAAACCTAATCTTTCTAAAACTGAGCTTGTAATACTTCCTCCTCCCCGATCGCCCCCCATTACTTTACCATTAAGATCAATTGCCCAACGACTGGTCCCTCCACACATGCCAGGGTCCTGGGTGTAATCCTTGACTCGGACCTCTCCTTCAGCCCCCACATCCAACCACTGGCTAAATCCTGCCGCCTTAAACTCCGCAACATCTCCAGAATTCCACCCTTCCCGACTGACACCACAAAGCAACTTCTTCACTCCATGATTATTTCCCGCCTTGACTACGGCAACTCTCTCATTATTGGCCGACCCTTACACAGGCTCCTCCCCCTTCAGTCTATTATGAATGCTGCTACTAGACGAATACACCTCACTAATCGATCCGTGACTGCAGCTCCTCTCTGCCAATCTCTTCACTGGCTTCCCCTCCCCCACCGTATAAAATTCAAAATACTAACCACAACATACAAGGCCATTCACAACATCACCCCCATCTACATCACCAACCTCATCTGCTGATATCACCCAAATCTTCCCCTCCGGACAGTGCGGGTTTTGCCTGGACACAACATACATCCAGTCCCATGCATCCAGTTATCTGTCCTGGGGATGGAGCTAGTGCCAGACCAAGTCCTGGTACTGCCCTTCACTCAATTGGCTCCCAACCGCAGCCCACCCGCCATAGCAAAATCCCCAACCGCAGCCCACCCGCCATAACAAAATCCCCAACCGCAGCGCACCCGCCATAGCAAAATCCCCAACCTCTGCCCACCCGCCACAGCAGAGCCCCCAACCGCAGCCCATCCGCCACAGCAGAGCCCCCCAACCGCAGCCCATCCGCCATAGCAAAGTCCCAGCCACAGCCAACCCGCCATAGCAGAGCCCCCAACCACAGCCCATCCCGCCATAGCAGAGCCCCCAACCACAGCCCATCCCGCCATAGCAGAGCCCCCAACCACAGCCCATCCCGCCATAGCAGAGCCCCCAACCACAGCCCATCCCGCCATAGCAGAGCCCCCAACCACAGCCCATCCCGCCATAGCAGAGCCCCCAACCACAGCCCATCCCGCCATAGCAGAGCCCCCAACCACAGCCCATCCCGCCATAGCAGAGCCCCCAACCACAGCCCATCCCGCCATAGCAGAGCCCCCAACCACAGCCCATCCCGCCATAGCAGAGCCCCCAACCACAGCCCATCCCGCCATAGCAGAGCCCCCAACCACAGCCCATCCCGCCATAGCAGAGCCCCCAACCACAGCCCATCCCGCCATAGCAGAGCCCCCAACCACAGCCCATCCCGCCATAGCAGAGCCCCCAACCACAGCCCATCCCGCCATAGCAGAGCCCCCAACCACAGCCCATCCCGCCATAGCAGAGCCCCCAACCACAGCCCATCCCGCCATAGCAGAGCCCCCAACCACAGCCCATCCCGCCATAGCAGAGCCCCCAACCACAGCCCATCCCGCCATAGCAGAGCCCCCAACCACAGCCCATCCCGCCATAGCAGAGCCCCCAACCACAGCCAACCCGCCATAGCAGAGCCCCCAACCACAGCCAACCCGCCATAGCAGAGCCCCCAACCACAGCCAACCCACCATAGCAGAGCCCCCAACCACAGCCAACCCACCATAGCAGAGCCCCCAACCACAGCCAACCCACCATAGCAGAGCCCCCAACCACAGCCAACCCACCATAGCAGAGCCCCCAACCACAGCCAACCCACCATAGCAGAGCCCCCAACCACAGCCAACCCACCATAGCAGAGCCCCCAACCACAGCCAACCCACCATAGCAGAGCCCCCAACCACAGCCAACCCACCATAGCAGAGCCCCCAACCACAGCCAACCCACCATAGCAGAGCCCCCAACCACAGCCAACCCACCATAGCAGAGCCCCCAACCACAGCCAACCCACCATAGCAGAGCCCCCAACCACAGCCAACCCACCATAGCAGAGCCCCCAACCACAGCCAACCCACCATAGCAGAGTCCCAACCGCAGCCCATCCACCATAGCAGAGTCCCAACCGCATTCCACCCACCATTGCAGAGCCCCCAACCACAGCCAACCCACCATAGCCCCCAACCACAGCCAACCCACCATAGCCCCCAACCACAGCCAACCCACCATAGCCCCCAACCACAGCCAACCCACCATAGCAGAGCCCCCAACCACAGCCAACCCACCATAGCAGAGCCCCCAACCACAGCCAACCCACCATAGCAGAGCCCCCAACCACAGCCAACCCACCATAGCAGAGCCCCCAACCACAGCCAAACCACCATAGCAGAGCCCCCAACCACAGCCAAACCACCATAGCAGAGCCCCCAACCACAGCCAACCCACCATAGCAGAGCCCCCAACCACAGCCAACCCACCATAGCAGAGCCCCCAACCACAGCCAACCCACCATAGCAGAGCCCCCAACCACAGCCAACCCACCATAGCAGAGCCCCCAACCACAGCCAACCCACCATAGCAGAGCCCCCAACCACAGCCAACCCACCATAGCAGAGCCCCCAACCACAGCCAACCCACCATAGCAGAGCCCCCAACCACAGCCAACCCACCATAGCAGAGCCCCCAACCACAGCCAACCCACCATAGCAGAGCCCCCAACCACAGCCAACCCACTATAGCAGAGCCCCCAACCACAGCCAACCCACTATAGCAGAGCCCCCAACCACAGCCAACCCACCATAGCAGAGCCCCCAACCACAGCCAACCCACCATAGCAGAGCCCCCAACCACAGCCAACCCACCATAGCAGAGCCCCCAACCACAGCCAACCCACTATAGCAGAGCCCCCAACCACAGCCAACCCACTATAGCAGAGCCCCCAACCACAGCCAACCCACTATAGCAGAGCCCCCAACCACAGCCAACCCACCATAGCAGAGCCCCCAACCACAGCCAACCCACCATAGCAGAGCCCCCAACCACAGCCAACCCACCATAGCAGAGCCCCCAACCACAGCCAAACCACCATAGCAGAGCCCCCAACCACAGCCAAACCACCATAGCAGAGCCCCCAACCACAGCCAAACCACCATAGCAGAGCCCCCAACCACAGCCAACCCACTATAGCAGAGCCCCCAACCACAGCCAACCCACTATAGCAGAGCCCCCAACCACAGCCAACCCACCATAGCAGAGCCCCCAACCACAGCCAACCCACCATAGCAGAGCCCCCAACCACAGCCAACCCACCATAGCAGAGCCCCCAACCACAGCCAACCCACCATAGCAGAGCCCCCAACCACAGCCAACCCACCATAGCAGAGCCCCCAACCACAGCCAACCCACCATAGCAGAGCCCCCAACCACAGCCAACCCACCATAGCAGAGCCCCCAACCACAGCCAACCCACCATAGCAGAGCCCCCAACCACAGCCAACCCACCATAGCAGAGCCCCCAACCACAGCCAACCCACCATAGCAGAGCCCCCAACCACAGCCAACCCACTATAGCAGAGCCCCCAACCACAGCCAACCCACTATAGCAGAGCCCCCAACCACAGCCAACCCACCATAGCAGAGCCCCCAACCACAGCCAACCCACCATAGCAGAGCCCCCAACCACAGCCAACCCACCATAGCAGAGCCCCCAACCACAGCCAACCCACCATAGCAGAGCCCCCAACCACAGCCAACCCACCATAGCAGAGCCCCCAACCACAGCCAACCCACCATAGCAGAGCCCCCAACCACAGCCAACCCACCATAGCAGAGCCCCCAACCACAGCCAACCCACCATAGCAGAGCCCCCAACCACAGCCAACCCACCATAGCAGAGCCCCCAACCACAGCCAACCCACCATAGCAGAGCCCCCAACCACAGCCAACCCACCATAGCAGAGCCCCCAACCACAGCCAACCCACCATAGCAGAGCCCCCAACCACAGCCAACCCACCATAGCAGAGCCCCCAACCACAGCCAACCCACCATAGCAGAGCCCCCAACCACAGCCCATCCACCATAGCAGAGTCCCAACCACAGCCCATCCACCATAGCAGAGTCCCAACCACAGCCCATCCACCATAACAAAATCACAGTTCAGGCAAACTCACCCAGCAGGTTCAAGTCACAGTATGGAGGCTTCTATCCAACATCAAGGTCTCCTCATCACTGATAGCAAACCAACCATCCCCTCCCCCACCAGGTGCTTAATAACCAGGCCTGAAAGGGAAATCCCCGCCCCCTCCAAGTAACCCTCTCTTATCCCAACCCAGGCTGGCTGTCTACTATATATATATATATATATATATATATATATATATATATATATATATATATATATAAAATATATCACCCCATCACTCTTCTGCTGTACATCACTCCAACCAGAGAAGGTTCAAATCTACCAAACACAAAAATCTAGACGTGTCCCGACACTACCTACACCCCCCATATCCCTCACTCCCTACCCCGGTACCCCCCATATTCCTGACTACCTACCCCCCATATTCATCACTACCTACACCCCCTAATATTCCTCACTACCTACACCCCCCATATTCATCACTACCTACACCGCCCCCCCCATATTCCTCACTACCTACACCCCCATATTCCTCACTACCTACACCCCCCCCCATATTCCTCATTACCTACACCGCCCCCCCCCATATTCCTCACTACCTACACCCCCCATATTTTTCATTACCTACACCCCCCATATTCCTCACTAGCTACACCCCCAATATTCATCACTATCTACACCCCCATATTCGAACTGGACAGCCAATCAGAGATCTGTAAAAGTGTGTGGGAGGAGCCTGGGAGATGTGTAACCCCCGAACAGGACTTTTCCTGCCCCCCTGCTACATACCCCCGGGGCTTTCTTTCAGCAGGAACACAGCGGAACGCAGTTCTGACACCTCCAGTACTGAATGTTAATAATGAGAAGGAGTGCCGGGTGTGCTGGGGGGTTTATTGATGCTGGGCGATTTATTGTTGCTGGAGGGAATCTATTTTTGCTTGGTGGTCTATTGTTGTGGGTGAAATTATTGTTGCTGTGGGGGGTTTATTGTTGTGGAAGGATCTATTGTTGTGGGTGCTGGGTCTGTTGTTCCTGCTCAGGATCTGTTGTTGTTGGGGGTCTATTGATGTGGTGGATCTCTTGTTTCTGGGGATCTATTGTTGCTGGGGAGATCTTTCGTTGCTGGTGGGTAATGTATTTGTAGTAAGGTCCCAAGCCTCCTTTGATCGAATGAGAACCTCCAGGGCCAGGGATAGCTTACATCCTTCTGTATATGGTGGGTTGTGAGGCATGGTCAATGCAGAGTACTTAAAGTTATTGGGCGCCAGACACTTCTTGAATGCAAAATAAAGTTTTTTTCTCTTAACAAACTTTTTTGGGGGAGAGAGGGTTAGGGCCAGGACACCCTTAGGTACAGTAGTTGCAAGATTAATTGGCAGACTCCGAGACTTCAATAGAAGGACAGCCATGCAGGGAAAGGCATCCACATCTGCACATGCAGGAATGCTGTCTTCTATGGCAACAGTCTTTAACAGTTCCTAACACAAACATAACAGTTCTTTCACTTTTACTACAATCACTCCTTGTAGTTCTTCAGCCCACTGAGCTCCCGATCTCTCACTAGACCCTCTGATTAACTGTCACTGAATCCCTTGAGCTCCTCCAATCTTCACGGTGATATCTTCCTCAAGTGTCACCCCTGCTTCTCTGCTGGGTCTCTAGCTTGGTGCTCTAGATACTTCTCAAGCTTCACCCCACTGACCGGCTCGGTCCCTGGTTTGACACACAAGGCTGCTCTGCAAGCGTCACCTCCGCTGGTTGGGTCCCTGGCTTGATTCCCACTGAAGTTTCCCGATTCTTCCCGATTCTTCATTGGTGAGAATACTGCACCGGTAATAAGGTGGATGGTCCCTTAGTGGCGACAGCTTCCTCTCTACCTCCGACAACGTCAGGTTCTCCGGCCGGCAGAACCGTCACTTCTGGTTGGACTGCAAACCGCAATCCCAACCCTGCACTGCTCTCTTGCTTCTGGTTAGGCCCTCAGACATCCTAGCAGCCAGATGTGCCCAGGATATGCCCCATCTCCTGCCTAGCAGCCCGGGCAATACGACACACGTCCACCCAGACAGCCATCCAGGTGGCACAGAACAACGATCACCTGACTCCACCCGAATATATGGGCCCCTGCCCATTGGCCGAGATGCCCCATATACCCATAATCTGACTTTGAGTTGCCCTTCTCATATCTAGTACCACCAAGTACCCGGCCACCTAGTGGTAGAAGAGGAAAATGCAACAAGGCCAAACAGGGAGAAATCAATAGATCTCTACCAATCAACCAGGATAGCTACTCCTGGCAAGTAAATTTGTGAGGAGCAAGCCTGCCTAAACTGCAGGGTGCTACATCCTCCCCCTGCCCACAATACTATGTCTCGGAGTTTGCAGAAAAATAATTTTAAGCTCTCAAGCCTGAGAGAGAGTGTCCTGACAAAAGCTGGGATGGGACGGGAAACAGGAAAGGGTTAATTATATAGAAATATAAACATATGTGTGGCGTACCACATGAATAAACATAGGTGTCCAATACTCATAAAAAAAACTATGATGAATCATATAGGACACTAAAGTATCAAAAATATCTATGTACAATGTTAAAGGCAGGCCTAAGCAACAACCTCACTATCTATCTAAAATATATGTACAGTGCTAACATGGAAATAGCGGACTATGTAGGTTAGTGTTGACGGCAGGTTATATCCCTGTCTCTCCTTATCCAAGGAAGACGCATCGACACAGCAACACCTGAAAGAGAGAATCAGCAGCAATGCAAATGCATTCTATCCTATACATAGCGTAGTATATACACACATGATTGAAACAGGTTTCAATGGTCCTTAGCCGAAGACAGCATAGCAGTATAAATACACCCTATGGAATATTAAATTATTTACATTATTGGAAGCAGATCCCATCATCAATGGAGAATGCCACCTCCTTTTCATCAATCAGCAAACTTACACTTAGCGCATAATATGAATAAGGTTCACTCAGGTCAGCACCGCTTACACCACCTAGCGACCACACTTGAACAGTTCAACTGTATGGTTCAGTCCATTATTCACATGTATGGTGGGGATTGGACCCTTTATTACAACCTAATCTAACTACCTAAACACTTAAGAGTCCAAGACAGTTTACAGATCGATTTCCCTCTGGGTGGACTACATTTCCCAACAGTTTCCCTTCTTCCTTAGGGACAACTCCGGGGGACAAAGAGGCACAGCTGCATATCAGGCAACAAGCAGCCGGGCCTTAGTGCAAGGGAACGCACTTCAGGACATAGGTCCCTTTGCAAAGACATCCTCAGTCTGTCCACATGACAGCCGGGGACTTAGAAGATTTTTTTTCTTTTTACTTAGGAGTAACGACCTGCTGAAGATCACAGGTCATCCTTCAGGGTGGATCACCCCGACGACTTCAAACTTTAGCCAACATGGCTCTCCATGTATCTGCCGGCAGCATTCAGTCCAGCATAGTCGGGGCAGTACAGCTCTCTGGAATGTTCTCCACTAGCAACATTTTAAATGTGTGTGTGAAGTGGCTGTCAGCATAGCGTCCTTGACATCACACAACACATATTTGTAATCCACAAGGTTTGGTGAACATATGCAGTTGCAATGCAGTTATCAGTAGTACCCGGGATCGGGTAGAATTACAGGCTCTCCCTTTGTATTCACCGTGGTGACAAAGCACTTGATGTCCTTTTTATCGGATCGGCAGGTGACTACACCATCTAGGTTGATTTTTCTGCCGTAATCCCAGGTGCTCAACATTGAGAGATATTTCCCAGCCATCCTAGGTGGCAACTTCAGGAAATCTGCTTTGAGAGGGATCTGGAGGAAATTGCTTACAGCTTCATCCACCCATTGAATCTCCTTCCCTGAAATCTCCTCTTCTAGGTGAGGGGGAATGTATGGGTATAAGTATCCGTAGTCTTCTGCCACTTTCTTGATTATTATCCGCTGTATTTTAGACAGCTGAGGCAGGGTCTTGGGGTCTCCGTACCCTGGTAGAACTTCAGGGTGCTACATCCTCCTCCTGCCCACAAAACTACGTCTCGGAGTTTGCAGAAAAATAATTTTAAGCTCTCAAGCCTGAGAGCGTGTGTCCTGGCAAAAACTGGGATGGGTAGGGAAACAGGAAAGGATTAACAATATATAAATATAAACATATATATATATATAAACAAACTATGATGAGTCATATAGGACAATAAAGTATCAAAAATATCTATGTACAATGTTAAAGGCAGGCCTAAGCAACAACCTTGATTCCTCACTATCTATCTAAAATATATGTACAGTGCTAATATGGTAATAGCGGTCTATGTAGGTTAGTGTTGAGGGCAGGTTTGATCCTGCCTAAACTCCAAGGTGCTACATATTGTTGCTGGCGGGATGTCTTATGTTGCTGGGGGGGTCAGTTGTTGCTGGGATCTACTTTTGAGGGAGAGGTCAATTGATGCTGGCTGCAGGGAGATCTGCTGTTGCTGCCGAGGGTCCCTTGTTGCTGGGGTGGATATTTTGTTGCTGAGGTATTTTTTGTTGCAGGGGGGGTCTATTGCTGTGGGTGGATCTATTATTGCTGTGGGTGGATCTATTGTTGCTGGGGGGTCTATTGTATTATCATTATTGTAATATAATTGGCAGATGAAGATAGTGACAATCAGAGGCCTATTCTTAGTCACAATGAAGAAGCCGACCTTTCCATCTCAGGGTCTGACTCTGCAGCCTTATCTGTAGATCCCCCATTGAACCCCCGTGATCCTACTGATAATGATAACTCATAGATGGACTCTGTTCCAGTGTCTGAGAACCATTCACCCAATAAATTGAGGTGGAATATAAATCCCCCTGTCACAGATCAGCTGCGGAGCTGATCTGTGTCTCACCTTTACTGCTGTAGGCTGGCTGGCACCTGTTGTTCCACTAGCTTGTGTTCAGCTCTGCTGCACTCTGCAGCTATGGGTGTCACCAGTGTCTTGCCGAATAAGTTCCCTCGGCAGATAAGTTCCCCCTGTACTGCGCAGTACGAACTAGCGCAGTAGAGGGGGGTCCTTATCCACCGAGTGGAACTTTCTCGGCAGAACACCGGCCCCACCTGTTGCTTAATATATGATTCCTGCTTGCTACTTCCTGTCCAGCCCCTCATGTGCTTCGATATTTAAATCCCTTCTGACCAGCTACTGGTTGCTTGAGCAACATTTGTTTCTGAGCTCCCTTTGTGTAACCTGCCTTAACCTGACCTTTCGTGAACTGATCTCTTGTGTACCGACTGATTACGTTGTCTGCAGCCCGCCCTGACCTTGCCTCGATATCCGGCTCTCCTTTGCTTCATCTATCCATCCATCCATCCTTGTCTGACAGTGTCTTCTGGTACTTCCCTAGCGAGCAGGGTGAACCCGGGGACGAACTCGCCTCACTCCCGAGGAACGTGCCTGACGCATGGGACTGGGCTTGTGTCTTTATTGTGGTGATAAAGGACATCTTTTGAACTCCTGTCCAGTCCGTCCGGGAAACTCCAGGGTCTAGGTCACTCGGAGGGAGGTGATCTAGACCGATCCTTTAATTTTGTCTGCTTCCCTCGTTTCACCCTTCCTGTGTCTATCCACTGGGCTTAAAATGCCTATCAACTCTCTGCATACGTGGACTCTGGTGCTGCCGGGAATTTCATTGAACAATCTTTAGCTTCCGAGTTGGGCATCGCCTTTGTTACCTTGGCTATACCCCTCTCCGTGATCGCAGTAAATGGCTCCTTTTTGCCTATGAGCCCCATCTCGTTTAAAACCCCTCCTATTGTGTTACGCATTGGGGTTTTGCATGGTGAGGAGATCTCTTTCCTAATTCTGCCTAAATCCTCCAGTCCCATCATCCTGGGCCTTCCATGGTTGCACAAACACTCCCCGCATCTTGACTGGAATTCTGGACAAGTATTGGCTTGGGGTCCCCCGTGTCAGCAATAATGTATTTCCAAGGTGTTACATCCTCCTTCCATTCCTCTGGCTGAGACCTCCATAACTCCCATGTTGCCTTCCCAATATCAGTCCTTCCGAGATGTTTTCTGCAAAAAGTCCACTGATCGCCTTCCTCCTCACAGAGACTATGACTGCGCCATTGATCTGTTACCAGGGACCTCTCCTCCCCGAGGCTAAGTCTACCCTCTATCTATCCCTGAGACACAAGCCATGTCTGAATACATTCGGGAAAACCTGCAAAAGGGTTTCATCAGGAAATCTAACTCACCTGCTGGAGCCGGGTTCTTCTTTGTAGCGAAAAAAGATGGTTCACTCTGTCCATGCATCGACTACAGGGGTCTTAACGCCATCACCGTGAAGAACCGATACCCTCTTCCTTTAATTTCAGAACTCTTTGACAGACTGCGAGGTTCTCATGTTTTCACTAAACTGGATCTTAGAGGGGCCTACAATTTAATAAGAATCCGGGAAGGAGATGAATGGATGACCACCTTTAACACCAGGGACAGACATTATGAATATCTTGTGATGCCCTTTGGCTTATGCAATGCCCCAGCGGTCTTCCAAAATTTGGTTAGAGAGATCTTCCGCGACCTTCTGAATGTCTGTGTTATTGTATATCTGGATGACATTCTTATTTTCTCACCAGACTTACTTACCCATCGTCTTCATGTGAAAGCTGTGCTAGAGCTTCTACGGGACAGTTGTCTATAAGTAAAATTGGAGAAATGTCTATTTGAACAAACACAAGTTCCATTTCTGGGCTACATAATCTCGTCACAGGGCCTCCTCATGGACCCAGCCAAACTTCGGCCATTTCTGAGTGGCCCCAGCCCTCTGGTCTTAAAGCCACCCAATGCTTTTTGGGCTTCACCAAATACTATCGCCTATTCATCCACAACTACTCCACCTTGGTGGCCCCTATTACATCTCTCACCCGCAAGGGTGTCAATGCTCGGCTCTGGTCCCCTGAAGCCATTGATGCTTTCCTCAAACTCAAGGCAGCCTTCCTCTCCGCCCCAATTCTCCTATGTCCGGATGTTACTAAACTCTTTTCTTTGGAGGTAGATGCCTCTTCAGTAGGAATCGGTGCCGTCCTACTCCAAGCTCAGAAAGGCAAGTCTCAGCCTTGCGGATTCTTTTCCAAGAAGTTTTCTGATGCGGAGAAGAACTATACCATTGGGGACCATGAGCTACTTGCTATTAAACTAGCTCTTCAAGAATGGCGACATCTTCTAGAGGGTTCTCCCCATTGTATTACCATCTATACTGATCATAAAAACCTGCAGTATTTACAATCTGTGAAACGCTTAAACCCACGTCAAGCTCGCTGGGCCCTCTTTTTTACCCGCTTCAACTTTAACATTACTTTTCGTCCAGGAGCCAAAAACCTTCGAGCCGATGCCTTGTCCAGGTCATTTGATGTCTGAGAATTCTGACAATCGCCTAGATCCTGGTCCCATCATCCCTATGCATCGTATTCTAGCCACTACTCAGCTGCGGTCTACACAGCCTCCTCCAGGTAAAACCTTTGTAGTTCCCGCACTTCGTCCCAAACTCCTTGCTTGGGGCACATGACTCCAAGTTCTCTGGACATCCTGGCATACCTCGTACTTGTGACCTTCTTCAGCGTCATTACTGGTGGCCTTCTTTTCGTAAGGATGTCAAGGAATACGTTCAAGCTTCTGCGGTTTGTGTACTATCCAAATCTTCCACGTCTGCCCCTGCTGGGTTGCTTCTGCCCTTACCAGTGCCCGATATACCTTGGCGTTGTATTTCCATGGATTTTATCTCAGATCTGCCCCCCTCAACAGGTTCTAGTCATCTGGGTAGTGGTGGATCGATTCTTCAAAATGTGTCACTTGATTCCTCTCCCAGGCCTACCTTCTGCTCCCAGTCTTGCCACAACTTTCATTAAGGAGATTTTTTGTCTTCATGGGATGCCTTCTCATATCATCTCTGACAGAGGAGTTCAATTTACTGCTCAGTTTTGGAGAGCCTTGGCCACCTCCTTTGGGATTAAATTGGATTTTTCATCTGCCTTTCATTCCCAGTCCAATGGGCAAACAGAACGTGTCAATCAAAATGTTGAATGTTTTCTCTGTGCCTTCATCTCAACCCACCAAGATTACTGGCTAGACCTTTTGCCCTGGGCAGAGTTTGCCTTAAACCATCACTCCAATGCCAGTTCTGGAAAATCTCCCTTCTTCGCTATTTATGGGCAGCATTCATCTGTTCCCTTTCCTGTACCCATTTCTCCTCTTGTACCAGCAGCAGCTGAAACCCAAAGGTCCTTCAACTCAATCTGGAAAGAATCTCTGAGAATCTTCATCTGGCTGCTTCCAGGTATAAAACGGTGGCAGATTGTCATCGTTTCCAAGTTCCTGCCTGGCGATAGAGTTTGGCTCTCTACCATGCACATCTGACTCTGGGTGCCCTCAATGAAATTTGCCCCTCGCTTCATTGGTCCATTTTCTATTCTCCGTCAGATCAATCCAGTTGCTTTCAAGTTTCGTCGGTCCTCTCATCTCAGGATACCCAACGCCTTCCATGTCTCCCTGCTCAGGTCACTGGTCCTCAATCGCTTCTCTCGCCCTTCTTCTCACCCCGCTCCTGTGGCTGATACCATGGATCAGTATGAGATTAAAGAAATATTGGACTCCAAGTACTCCCGGGAGAGGCTACTCTATCTGATTGATTGGAAGGGCTATGGTCCGAAGGAGAGGTCTTGGGTTCCTGCCACCGATGTCTCAGCCCCACGTTTGGTGACCAGATTTCATCGGAAATTTCCCTCCAAGCCAGCCCCCAGACATGTAGGGGGACCTTGTAAAAGGGGGGTACTGTCACAGATCAGCTGCGGAGCTGATCTGTGTCTCACCTTTACTGCTGTATGCTGGCTGGCACCTATTGTTCCACTAGCTTGTGTTCAGCTCTGCTGCACTCTGCAGCTATGGGTGTCACCTGCCTCACCTGTTGCTTAATATATGATTCCTTCCTGCTACTTCCTGTCCAGCCCCCTCATGTGTTTCTCTATTTAAATCCCTTCTGACCAGCTACTGGTTGCTTGAGCAGCATTTGTTTCTGAGCTCACTTCGTGTAATCTGCCTTAACCTGACCTCTCGTGAACTGATCTCTTGTGTACCGACTCGACTTGTTCTGATCACGTTGTCTGCAGCCCGCCTTGACCTTGGCTCGCTATCCGGCTCTCCTTTGCTTCATTCATCCATCCATCCATCCATCCATCCTTGTCTGACAGTGTCTTCTGGTACTTCCCTAGCGAGCAGGGTGAACCCGGGGGCGTGACCTCGGGTCAGCACGCAACTAAGCCCAAACCCTCGTGAGGGGGTCCCTGGCAGAATACCGGCTGGCCCTTAGACTCCACGTCCTGGGGGATCCCGTGTCACCTGCTCGCCTGTGGGCTCACTGTAAGTAGTACAGTGACACCCCCGAAGAGACTTACCTATGACACCGTAGGAGAGAACTCTGATGAACTCATTCCTACCATTCATAGACAACCTCCTATGCCTGATCCCACTGCCATCAGTTGGGTAGGGGGGTCTTGATCCGACCTCTGACACTACAGGGGGGGCCACAGCAATTGCTCTGGCTTGTCAGTGTAGCACCCTCTAGTGTGCTAGAGATGTTAGTGTAGGTTGTGTAGCGGTATCCCCATAGGGGCTGCTGAGTGTTTTGGCCCACCTGTCACCCTGCCCAGCCTGGCATTCACTTCCAGACACTCCAAGACAATGAACAGTGCACCTGGTTTTGTATCTTTATTGAGGGATTAGAACTTTGATGGGGTTAAGGGAGTTATGAGATGCCCAGTAAAATTCAGCTTTTCTTTGGATGGGACAAACTATGTACAGTCCTTGTACAAATTACTCCTGTCCCCTCCAGCTCAAACTTGCTTGTAGACTATCACTCACTTCCCTCAGGGGCAGCTAGCACGTGGTTAGGCCTGACTCTGGTTCCAGCCAGGCCTTGCAAAAATGCCCTTTGCAGGCCTTTCTGGTGTAGCAAAAATTGGAAAGTTCTGGTGCTATCTGTCCTAGGTGGACTACTGATCCCAGTCAGCCCTCTTCAGGCCCTTCCAGTCCCCCTGGCTGCAGCTGCCTGTCTCCACTGCCCATGACACCACAGTCCTCACTGGCTCTACATCCATCTCAGATTGCATCCTCCCAATCCGCTCTGGCATGCCACCCAGCGTTCCTGGCTGCGTGTCACTCCCCAACACCCGGTGGATCCCTCCTGGAGACTTGCCCAGCAGTACACTCCAATATCCTCTCCTGCTCCTGGTCAGGACATCCCTCTGATTTGTACGAGGGTCCGTTCCACTCCCAAGCTCTAGGTTGATTTGTACGAGGGTCCGTTCCACTCCCAAGCCTTAGGTTGATTTGTACGAGGGTCCGTTCCACTCACAAGCTCTAGGTTGATTTGTACGAGGGTCCGTTCCACTCCCAAGCTCTAGCCATGTTGGAGATTGGTCAGGGGTCCTTAGAACACCCCAGACAGCTCCATATTTCTTCCCCTCCTTCCTTCTAGAAACCTCTAGAAGCAGAAGGGAGGTGACCGAAAGAAGATGCTAGCTGTGAGTCACCAGCCTATTCTAGGCCACTCCCAGCCCCACAGATCGAAACAAACAGGAAGCTAGGCCTGCTTAAATTTACCTGCACTCAGAAAAATCTCACTCTAGCACCTACAATAAGTAGAGGGTGCTACACTTGTTAGTACAGCTATCTGTGTAGGGAATGTAAGTTTGGGTCAGGGCAGAAGGAATTATCTACAATACTTCATTACATGGAGAGGTTACGGGCCAGAAGAGAATTCCTGGGAACCTGAAAGAAATGTCCATGCCAAGGAACTTATCCATGTCTTCTATCACAGTCATCTACAGAGACAAACCCAATTGGGCATCCAGAGATTACCTGTAAGGAGGGGACAATGTCAGGGACACACTGGCCATTGAAGTTCCTGTGGTGCACGCAAATGCAGGTGTGGTCCTGCGGGTGCCCGTCTTGCAGTGCACAGATGTGCGTATATTCACCACTGACATTGGTGCCAAATGCCTTATATAAGTGCAACAGATGCACTAGAAGGTTGCTGTCTGGTCTGCAGCTGTTCCCCCCACTCCTATTCCTGTTTCCTGTGTTTGTCTCCTGTGATTGACCAGGCTTATCCTGACCACGCTTGAACCCTACCTGTCCTGACCTTGGCTTGCCTTTAAGACTTTGTGTACCTATTGCACACCTGCCTGATCTTCTGTTGCCAACCTCTGCTTGTATCCTGACCATTCTCTGCCTGTTGTTTATGCCTATACCTGACCGTCCACTGCTGACCTGGCTTGTCCGATCCTGCATCTGGGCATCCGTCTGTCCTGCTCTGCATTGTGTCTGGTTAAGCTGGTCCTCCATCCGCTGTCTGCTGCCAGTCTGACTGCATCTGCTACCAGCTGCTTCCTACCAAGCCTGGGGTCTGCTGTTCCTGCTGCCTACCCAACCTGGGGCCTGTTGTTCCTGCTGCCTACCCAGCCTGGGGCCTGCTGTTCCTGCTGCCTTCCCAACCTGGAGCCTGCTGTTCCTGCTGCCTACCCAGCCTGGGGCCTGCTGTTTCTGTTGCCTACCCAGCCTGGGGCCTGCTGTTCCTGTTGCCATCCGCTGCTTCAGCTATCCAGCTTGACTCTGGTGACTCCACAAACCTCTGTGACCAATGGAGGATCTTACAGGCACTCTTACCTCACCGTGCTCTCGTGGCCACTGTCACAACATCAGTGATCCTTGAGCCGGGACTGTACCAGAGGTCTCCCTCTACACGTCAGGCTCTGCCACAAGGTATGTGACAGTGATAACGTGTAATGTACTTTGTATATCCAGGGTGGTGGGCTGGGGGCCAAATGGTCTGAGCACCGAGGTTTGTTTAAGTGACTAGTTGTGTAATTAGTTTATGGTAATTAGACGGATGTTTATGTTGGAGGTTCCCTAGATATGGTAATTATCTTGCTGTTTGCATAACGTGATCAAGTTCTTTTTGTGTGTTATATAAATTCTGTGTGCGTTTACATTGAAGAGTTCAAGTGTACACCTAAGCTAGTGCAGTCTAGTCCTTGGGTGCAATATTCCCCTAGAATACCCGATCCCTGGGTCCAGACTGGAGGAAGATATATCTTGATGGAAGCACCCAAGCTGGGAGCTGGAGGGTTCCATCACAATCCCCCTAGGTCAGTCTGGCTATTCTGGGGGAGGATTGTACTGGTGGATAGACTGGCCTGCTGTGGGATTATACTTGGACATTCTGACCTGGAAAGGGGAAGGATTTTACTGGGATACAGAAGGAAGAAGGATTATACTGGGGGACAGACTAACCTGGGGGAGGAAGGATTATACTGGTGGACAGATTGACCTGGAGGAGGAAGGATTATACTGGGGGACAGACTGACCTGGGGGCAGGCATGTACTGGCCATCGGCACTACCGGGAGTTTCCCGGTGGACAGATGGCTCGGTGGGCCTGTTTCAGTGACAGACAGCCTGTCAAAATAATGGATGCGCGGCCCGTGCAGCCATTATTTTGAGCACTGCTGTACTGCTGGGGACCCTACCATGGGACCGAGGCGGCAATTTAGGGGTGGACTTGGCCGGGATGGTGGGAGCTGGCTGGGTGCTTTAGTGTTTCACTGCCGGCTCGCCCACCACCTGTAGCACAGAGCACTTCCTTTGCTGCTGCAATAGGTTACTGTAAGGTCACGCTGGTGGGCGGGGAAGTCCTCCGACGGCCGCTGCCGCTCCATCCTCCGGATCATCCCTGATGTCAGCGTGT
>JBBGZY010003624.1:0-33221 GCA_037952925.1 Lithobates clamitans
CTGGAGGTGGTGGGGGGGGTCGTAGGGCCTGGCTGGAGGTGGCGGGGAGGTCGTAGGGCCTGGCTGGAGGTGGCGGGGGGTCGTAGGGCCTGGCTAGAGGTGGCGGGGGGTTGTAGGGCCTGGCTGGAGTGTCAGGTGCGAGGGGAATGGGCAGGTGGTGACTGGTGTTGAGGAGGTTGATAGGAGGTCATGTGTGGTGGGGAGGCTGGCAGGAGTTGTCAAGGTTGCTGGCATCGGGGATGTTGGCTTGATGTGACTGGCTAGAAGTGGCGGGTTCTGGGGTGGCTGGTTGGAGGTGGTTGGGGAGGCTGGTGGTAGGTGGTGGCCAGCACTGGAGGTGGCGGTGGTTGGGGAGGGAGGCTGGAGGTGGTTGGGGAGGCTGGAGGTGGTGGGTGGTGGTTGGGGAGGCTGGTGGTGGTTGGGGAGGGAGGCTGGAGGTGGTTGGGGAGGCTGGAGGTGGTGGCCAGCACTGGAGGTGGCGGGTGTTGGGGAGGCTGGAGGTGGTTGGGGAGGCTGGAGGTGGTGGGTGGTGGTTGGGGAGGCTGGTGGTGGTTGGGAGGCTGGAGGTGGCGGGTGGTGGTTGGGGAGGCTGGTGGTGGTGGCCAACACTGGAGGTGGCGGGTGTTGGGGAGGCTGGAGGTTGTTGGGGAGGCTGGTGGTAGGTGGTTGGGGAGGCTGGAGGTGGCGGGTGGTGGTTGGGGAGGCTGGAGGTTGTTGGGGAGGCCGTCACTGTCTCAGCACACCAGAGTACTGGGAAGCCATGCAGTTGATCTGTTCTCTGTGTGTTGCTGGGTCGGGGTGAACTCGCAGGGACAGGTATGTGAACGTTGCTCAGGTCCCCTGGGGGCCCATTCAGGATCAGGTTGGTCTCGGCTCGGGGACCCTGTTTGCAGTCAGTATATTACTGTACAGGACCGGCCTATTTCTTGTGACTGCTCAGCAGTCTCTGGAAAGCCCAAAGCCGCAGTGTCCCTGCCTGTGTTATGCTGGGTTGGTCAGGATTGGTTGCGGGTTGTACTGGTGGGATTTGCAGGCTCCCAGGGCCCCTTCTCAGACTCTGCCCCCCCCCCCTTCTGAGGTGCTGGTCTGAGACTCTGTCCCCCCCCTTCTGAGGTGCCGGTCTGGGACTCTGCCCCCCCCCCTTCTGAGGTGCCGGTCTGAGACTCTGCCCCCCCTTCTGAGGTTCCGGTCTGAGACTCTGCCCCCCCCTTCTGAGGTTCCGGTCTGAGACTCTGTCCCCCCCCTTTTGAGGTGCCGGTCTGAGACTCTGCCCCCCCTTCTGAGGTGCCGGTTTGAGACTCTGGCCCCCCCCTTCTGAGGTGCCGGTTTGAGACTCTGGCCCCCCCCCCCTTCTGAGGTGCCGGTTTGAGACTCTGGCCCCCCCCCTTCTGAGGTGCCGGTCTGAGGCTCTGCCCCCCCCCTTCTGAGGTGCCGGTCTGAGACTCTGCCCCCCTTCTGAGGTGCCGGTCTGAGACTCTGCCCCCCCCCCCCCCTTCTGAGGTGCCGGTCTGAGACTCTGCCCCCCCCTTCTGAGGTGCCGGTCTGAGACTCTGCCCCCCCCTTCTGAGGTGCCGGTCTGAGACTCTACCCCCCCTTCTGAGGTGCCGGTCTGAGACTCTGCCCTCCCCCCTCTTCTGAGGTGCCGGTCTGAGACTCTGCCCCCCTTCTGAGGTGCCGGTCTGAGACTCTGCCCCCCACCCTTCTGAGGTGCCGGTCTGAGACTCTGCCCCCCTCTTCTGAGGTGCCGGTCTGAGACTCTGCCCCCCCCTTCTGAGGTGCCGGTCTGAGACTCTGCCCCCCCCTTCTGAGGTGCCGGTCTGAGACTCTACCCCCCCCTTCTGAGGTGCCGGTCTGAGACTCTGCCCTCCCCCTCTTCTGAGGTGCCGGTCTGAGACTCTGCCCCCCCTTCTGAGGTGCCGGTCTGAGACTCTGCCCCCCACCCTTCTGAGGTGCCGGTCTGAGACTCTGCCCCCCCCTTCTGAGGTGCCGGTCTGAGACTCTGCCCCCCCCTTCTGAGGTGCCGGTTTGAGACTCTGGCCCCCCCCCTTCTGAGGTGCCGGTCTGAGGCTCTGCCCCCCCCCTTCTGAGGTGCCGGTCTGAGACTCTGCCCCCTTCTGAGGTGCCGGTCTGAGACTCTGCCCCCCTCCCTTCTGAGGTGCCGGTCTGAGACTCTGCCCCCTCCCTTCTGAGGTGCCGGTCTGAGACTCTGCCCCCCCCCCCTTCTGAGGTGCCGGTCTGAGACTCTGCCCCCCCCTTCTGAGGTGCCGGTCTGAGACTCTGCCCCCCCCCCCTTCTGAGGTGCCGGTCTGAGACTCTGCCCCCCCCCTTCTGAGGTGCCGGTCTGAGACTCTGCCCTCCCCCCTCTTCTGAGGTGCCGGTCTGAGACTCTGCCCCCCCCTTCTGAGGTGCCGGTCTGAGACTCTGCCCCCCCCCTTCTGAGGTGCCGGTCTGAGACTCTACCCCCCCCCTTCTGAGGTGCCGGTCTGAGACTCTGCCCTCCCCCCTCTTCTGAGGTGCCGGTCTGAGACTCTGCCCCCCACCCTTCTGAGGTGCCGGTCTGAGACTCTGCCCCCCCCTTCTGAGGTGCCGGTCTGAGACTCTGCCCCCCCCCTTCTGAGCTGTCGGTCTGAGACTCTGCCCCCCCCCTCTTCTGAGGTGCCGGTCTGAGACTCTGCCCCCCCCCTCTTCTGAGGTGCCGGTCTGAGACTCTGCCCCCCCCCCCCTCTTCTGAGGTGCCGGTCTGAGACTCTGCCCCCCCCCTTCTGAGGTGCTGGTCTGAGACTCTGCACCCCCCCTTCTGAGGTGCCGGTCTTAGACTCTGCCCCCCCCTTCTGAGGTGCCGGTCTGAGACTCTGCCCTCCCCCCTTCTGAGGTGCCGGTCTGAGACTCTGCCCCCCCCTCCTTTCTGAGGTGCCGTCTGAGACTCTGCCCTCCCCCCCCTTCTGAGGTGCCGGTCTGAGACTCTGCCACCCCCTCTTCTGAGGTGCCGGTCTGAGACTCTGCCCTCCCCCCCTTCTGAGGTGCCGGTCTGAGACTCTGCCCTCCCCCCCTTCTGAGGTGCCGGTCTGAGACTCTTCCCCCCCCCCTTCTGAGGTGCCGGTCTGAGACTCTGCCCCCCCTTCTGAGGTGCCGGTCTGAGACTCTGCCCTCCCTTCTGAGGTGCCGGTCTGAGACTCTGCCCCCCCCCCTTCTGAGGTGCCAGTCTGAGACTCTGCCCCCCCCCTCGTCTGAGACTCTGCCCCCCCCCTCTCTTCTGAGGTGCCGGTCTGAGACTCTGCCCCCCCCCCCTCTTCTGAGGTGCCGGTCTGAGACTCTGCCCCCCCCCCTCTTCTGAGGTGCCGGTCTGAGACTCTGCCCCCCCCCCTCTTCTGAGGTGCCGGTCTGAGACTCTGCCCTCCCCCTCTTCTGAGGTGCCGGTCTGAGACTCTGCCCCCCCTTCTGAGGTGCCGGTCTGAGACTCTGCCCCCCCTTCTGAGGTGCCGGTCTGAGACTCTGCCCCCCCTTCTGAGGTGCCGGTCTGAGACTCTGCCCCCCCTTCTGAGGTGCCGGTCTGAGACTCTGCCCTCCCTTCTGAGGTGCCGGTCTGAGACTCTGCCCCCCCCCTTCTGAGGTGCCAGTCTGAGACTCTGCCCCCCCCCTCGTCTGAGACTCTGCCCCCTCCCTCTTCTGAGGTGCCGGTCTGAGACTCTGCCCCCCCCCCCCTCTTCTGAGGTGCCGGTCTGAGACTCTGCCCCCCCCCCCTCTTCTGAGGTGCCGGTCTGAGACTCTGCCCCCCCCCCTCTTCTGAGGTGCCGGTCTGAGACTCTGCCCCCCCCCTCTTCTGAGGTGCCGGTCTGAGACTCTGCCCCCCCCCCCTCTTCTGAGGTGCCGGTTTGAGACTCTGCCCCCCCCCCCCCCTTCTGAGGTGCCGGTCTGAGACTCTGCCCCCCCCCCCCTCTTCTGAGGTGCCGGTTTGAGACTCTGCCCCCCCCCCCCTTCTGAGGTGCCGGTCTGAGACTCTGCCCCCCCCCTCTTCTGAGGTGCCGGTCTGAGACTCTGCCCCCCCCCCCTCTTCTGAGGTGCCGGTTTGAGACTCTGCCCCCCCCCCCCCCCTTCTGCAGGGAGGTGCTGAAATGGGGAACTGAAGAGTTGTGGGGGGGCGGTGCTAAGAATGTAAACAAGTCGGGGTTATGAAGAGGGGGAGGAGTTGAGATCAGAGAAAGGGGGAGGTGTTCTGTAGTCCGGAGAATGGATCGGGGCTGACAACACTGCTGGGATTTCAGTGCAGCGGGGGTGGGGTGGGGGGGCTCTGTGTTGTCAGCTGAGTACAGGAAGTTGGGGGGAATTTGGCATATCCCTTTTTATGTGGTGCAATCAGAAATCGGGGGGGGGGGGGGGGGGGGCTCCGAGGTGATTGCTGGCATCTGAATTATTTGGGTGTTTATTTTTAGAATAGATTGTCAGCTCTGGGGATCACAGGTTGATGGCGTCCTGTGTCACCTGCGGCGTGCTGTGAATTCCTCTCCGGTGAATGATGGGAATCTTGTGTATCACCTGTCATGGACGGACGTGGTTGGACATGTCTGTGGCCCCGGGGTGGGGGGGTGTCAATCAGGATGTATGATGTGTGTCTCCCGGTATGTCAGCCCCCCCCCCCCCCCGCGCCCTCAGCGTTCTCCCCTCCCCCCTCTCTCTCTATTGATTTCTTGGTGTTTATGGCGGCTCAGCAACCTTTGTCCCTCACCACGTCTCTGATTCTGTGTCAGGGAAAATGTGGCCCTACAAATCCCCGGGGGGGAGGGGGGGCCCCTATGTACAGGCCGGGTGTTCAGAGCCAATGCTGACCCTTCTCGTAGACTGGTTGTAGAGACGGGCGGGCACCACTGCACTACCTGTCCACCGGGGGGCGCCGTGTGCTCTACATTCCAAATGTATCATCACAACGCATCGCACAGGTTTACTTTTTATTATATATTTTTTTAAACTTTAAGTTGTGGAATTGTTTGTTTTTTTAGTTGTTTTTTGTTTTTTTAGTTGTTTTTTTTTTTTTTTTTTTACATTAAAGTGCAAGTTCACCTGACCCAACTCCGGAACACCCCCCTCCCCCCCGTCAGAGCTTCCGCAAGGCACTGCGCTGGTCCCGCTGCCAGGACGGAGCAGACGGATTTTGATTGGTCAGCGCCGTCACATGGGCGGCCTCATAGAAGTCTAAAGGGTTGGTAATGCAGAGGCGCAGCGAGGATGTCAACCACCCCTGGAGGTCAGGGCCGTCCAATCCCAGGTAAGTATACATCTAGGGAGGGGGGGGGGGGCTAGGTCAGGGGTATAAAGGGTAATTGGCGGGGGAGGAAGCAAATAAGTGGAAGTTCCACTTTTTTTGGGCGGAACTCCACTTTAAGGACCCGGCCTTTTCCTGACACTCCTAACAATTATTAATTTTTGCTACAAAATTACTTTATATATATATATATATTTTTTTATTTATTTTTTTTTTTTTTTAGCAGAGATCCTAGAGATTAAAATAGTTGCAATTTTTGTGTCACGTGTTGTTTTTTTTTTTTTTTAAACGCAATTCTTTTTTTTTTTTTGGAACCTGTCACCAAAATGTCCTGTCGTCATTTTGTTGAAGTGGTTTTACCTGGGTGGGGGTGGGGGGGGGTTGTATCTGCAGCCAGAGGCCTCAACCTGGTGCCGCTTTTTTTTTTAGAGCTGGCGGTCGGCTTTCAAATGATAACAACTGATGCAGCTAATGAGCCGATCGCCCGTTATCACGATCAGCGCGGGGGGGGCCCCCCTTTCATTTTGAACACCGTTTACATATGTGGGCATGACCTACATATGCGTGCACTACTGCGCCCAGGGACGGGGGGAGATTTACATTTTTTATTTATTTTATTACATTTTAATAAATTTTGACACTGTCCCTTAAAAAAAAAAAACATTTTGATCACTTTTTTTGTAAACATCCCCTTGTGATAACAATACAGCATTACAGGTCCTCTTTATGGAGACCCCCAAATCTCTCCTCTACCCTTTAAAAGCAGAGGATCAGCTTTAAGAAAAAAAAAAAAAAAAGTATACACGGCCTGAGAACCGGAAGTGACATCACGATTATTGCTTCGGTCCTCCAAGGGCATAGAGATGAGCGGCGGCCATCTTGCCATCGCTTATCTCTATGGGACGGACACTGCTGGCCCTTGGAGGGTTCCCAGGATCACCGATCGGTAACGTTAAGCCTCCGGGAACCACCTCTCCCGCCGCTTCTAAAAGTCACCCCGTAGGCGAAGGCGAATCCGCCGGCCGGGGGCCACTTTTATCAGAGAGCCGGCCGCCTGAAGGGAAAGAACATCCCAGGGTTATGGTATATAGCTGCAGCCAGACACCTCCCCCCCCCCCACCGTATTTAAGACAATCCCAGTTAGGCGTCGGCAAGTGGTTACTCCACCGCTGGACGCATTTCGCTTTAAATCTCGGAGCTAAAAAAAGTTTTATTTTTATTTATTTTTTTTGTATTTTTTTTAACAAATCTAACGGGTGGGAGACGTCACGTTACCGAAGGTCCCTTCTCACAGCCAGATCCGTTTTTTTTGTATAAGTTTAAAAAAAAAAAAATAATTTTAGGCCTGAAGATTACATAAAACCCCTCCCAACGTTTTTATCTTTTCTGAAGGTGGAGACCCTACAGAATAAAATAGCGGTAGTTCCCTTGTTTTTTTTTTTTATGTCGCACAATATTTGCGTAAAGGTCTAAGGAAACACAAAATTTCAGTAAAGAAACATTAAAGGTAATTTTATTGGGCACATAAACACAATAGATTTTTGGTAAAATATAAAAGACGAGGCCACACCGAGTAAATAGATACCCAACATGTCAAACTTTTAAATTTGCGTGCGTCTGTGAATTGGCGACAAAACTTGAGTACCCGATTATTTTCTAAAAGCCCCCCCCTCCCCCCCATGTAGGTCATCAGTTTAGTGTTACGGAGGAGGTCTGCCGCTAGAATTATCGCTCTCATTCCGGGCTGCACGGCGATATGTAACAGGTGTATCGCAATCGGCGTTTTCAGGCGTAGGCGCCCTGATGCATGCGTATATGTGAGGTGGCGGGGGCCTTTGGTTTTTTTCTTTTGGGGGGGGGGTTTGTTTAGATGCTTGGGTGTAATTTTAACTTTTTGCAAGTGGAAAAAAAAATGTTTTTTTACTTTTTTTTTTTTTTTTTTTTCATCACATAGGTGACAAAATGATGATTTTTTTTTTGGTGACAGGTTCTCTTTAATGAGACATCTAGGGCAGGGGGGTCTCAAACTGGTGGCCCTCCAGCTGTTGCAAAACTACAAGTCCCATGAGGCATTGCAAGGCTGACAGTTACAAGCATGATTCCCTCAGGCAGAGGCATGATGGGACTTGTAGTTTCGCAACAGCTGGAGGGGCGCCAGTTTGAGACCCCCTGATAGGGACTAAAAGACCTCCAATGTCTCTTCTGTGCTCCACTGAATGTAATGCATTTCATTCCTTCATTCTTTCCCAGCCTTGATGGCGGGGAAGCTGTTAACAAGGTTCATAAAGACACGGATGAGCGAGTTTGGGGTGAAACGTGACTGGCCTGCACAGAGTCCTGACCTCAACCCGATAGAACACCTTTGGGATGAATTAAAGCGGAGACTGTGAGCCAGGCCTTCTCATCCAACATGAGTCCCTGACCTCACAAATGCTCTTCTGGAAGAATGGTCAAACATTCCCATAGACATCCTCCTAAACCTTGTGGACGGCCTTCCCAGAAGAGTTGAGGCTGTTATAGCTGTAAAGGGCGGAGCCAACTCAATATTGCACCCTCCGGACTAAGACTGGGATGTCATTAAAGGTTATGTGTGTGTAAAGGCAGGCGTCCCAATACTTTTGGTAACATAGTGTATGTTCTGTGTATGGAATGTCCATGTTGGAACCAGTTGCTCTCCTATGAAATGTCCATGTTGGGTCCGGTCTCTTCTCCTATGGAATGTCCATGTTGGGATCGGTCGCTTCTCCTATGGAATGTCCATGTTGGGTCTGGTCGCTCTCCTATGGAATGTCCATGTTGGGTCTGGTCGCTTCTCCTATGTAATGTCCATGTTGGGTCTGGTCGCTTCTCCTATGTAATGTCCATGTTGGGTCTGGTCGCTTCTCCTATGGAATGTCCATGTTGGGTCTGGTCGCTTCTCCTATGGAATGTCCATATTGGGATCAGTCGCTTCTCCTATGGAATGTCCATGTTGGGATCGGTCGCTTGTCCTATGGAATGTCCATGTTGGGATCGGTCGGTTCTCCTGTGGAATGTCCATGTTGGGTCTGGTTGCTCGCCTATGGAATGTCCATATTGGGATCAGTCGCTTCTCCTATGGAATGTCCATATTGGGATCGGTTGCTTCTCCTATGGAATGTCCATATTGGGATCAGTCGCTTCTCCTATGGAATGTCCATATTGGGATCGGTTGCTTCTCCTATGGAATGTCCATGTTGGGTCTGGTTGCTCGCCTATGGAATGTCCATGTTGGGTCTGGTCACTCTCCTATGGAATGTCCATGTTGGGTCCGGTCTCTTCTCCTATGTAATGTCCATGTTGGGTCCGGTCTCTTCTCCTATGGAATGTCCACGTTGGATCCGGTCTCTTCTATGGATTGTCCACGTTGGGTCCGGTCTCTTCTCCTATGGAATGTCCAGGTTGGGTCCGGTCTCTTCTCCTATGGAATGTCCAGGTTGGGTCCGGTCTCTTCTCCTATGGAATGTCCATGTTGGGATCGGTCGCTTCCCCTATGGAATGTCCATGTTGGGTCTGGTCGCTTCTCCTATGGAATGTCCATGTTGGGTCCGGTCTCTTCTCCTATGGAATGTCCATGTTGGGATCGGTCGCTTCCCCTATGGAATGTCCATGTTGGGTCCGGTCTCTTCTCCTATGGAATGTCCATGTTGGGTCTGGTCGCTCTCCTATGGAATGTCCATGTTGGGTCCGGTCTCTTCTCCTATGGAATGTCCATGTTGGGATCGGTCGCTTCCCCTATGGAATGTCCATGTTGGGTCCGGTCTTTTCTCCTATGGAATGTCCATGTTGGGTCCGGTCTTTTCTCCTATGGAATGTCCATGTTGGGTCCAGTCTCTTCTCCTATGGAATGTCGAGGTTGGGTCCGGTCTCTTCTATGGAATGTCCATGTTGGGTCTGGTCACTCTCCTATGGAATGTCGAGGTTGGGTCCGGTCTCTTCTATGGAATGTCCAGGTTGGGTCCGGTCTCTTCTCCTATGGAATGTCCATGTTGGGTCTGGTCGCTCTCCTATGGAATGTCCATCTTAGTTCAGGTCCCTCTCTTGCACTCGGGAATTCATTGTAATTTGTGCTCTGATTGCATTGCTCATATTTCCAAGTGTTGCATTGTAGATGTTGCAGTTTTCTCAGATCTTTATACAGGATTTAGGTGGTGAAAGCTGTGATTGCATTGGTGGGTCCAGACTGGAGCGAGTGACAGTTTGGAGGACAGGATTCACGGCCTACCTTCTGCCAGTCCTGATGAAGTTTATTCTGCGTTCCTTTAAATCGGGCGTCACTAAATGGCAGGCCGGACCCAGTGTCTGATCTGTCTGGACCGCTGCGGCCATGCCACTCAGATGCCTGTGTGTCCTCTCCCCCCCCCCCCCCCCCCGCCACATGGCAGAGGGTGGGAGGTGTGACAGGTCTAGACAGAGGGTGGGAACTTGGCATCTTCTCAGGTTAACAAACTAGTAATTGGTTCCTATGTGGGGGGGGGGGGTGTCCTAGTAACCATGATAACTCTCACTCGGCATTCCGTGACGTAGTGAGGATGAGTGTGGAGGCCTCGGACTCTGCACCCAGATCAGGGCTCAGCAACCTTCTCCACGTCGAGCGTCACTTTACCACCATTAGACAATCTTGTGTCAGAGAGCAATACCACGTTGTACATGTATGGACTGGTGGTGACTTTTTATGCACTCCCTTGTTCTACTGATAATGGCAACTATAAACCTATTCAGATCACCCCGGTTCCTGCACCTTCACCCCTCAGATCACCTGAGTTCCTGCACCTTCACCCCTCAGATCACCCCAGTTCCTGCACCTTCACCCCTCAGATCACCCCAGTTCCTGCACCTTCACCCCTCAGATCACCCCTGTTCCTGCACCTTCACCCCTCAGATCACCCCTGTTCCTGCACCTTCACCCCTCAGATCACCCCAGTTCCTGCACCTTCACCCCTCAGATCACCCCAGTTCCTGCACCTTCACCCCTCAGATCACCCCAGTTCCTGCACCTTCACCCCTCAGATCACCCCAGTTCCTGCACCTTCACCCCTCAGATCACCCCAGTTCCTGCACCTTCACCCCTCAGATCACCCCAGTTCCTGCACCTTCACCCCTCAGATCACCCCGGGTCCTGCACCTTCACCCCTCAGATCACCCCGGGTCCTGCACCTTCACCCCTCAGATCACCCCGGGTCCTGCACCTTCACCCCTCAGATCACCCCAGTTCCTGCACCTTCACCCCTCAGATCACCCCGGGTCCTGCACCGTGACCCCTCAGAGATGAATCTTCTTAATAAGGACAGAGCAATAGAAACCCAACAGAGGGGTCTAATCCTTCCATATTCCATCGATAACGGAAACTAAAAAATGTGTAATATATTGCAACTTACCAGTTCTTGGTTTTGATGGCTGCATTTGTTTTTTCCTTTTTTCTTTCATCTCCACCTGGTGATCCCGCCAGTAACACACTTCCTGTCTTAGGCTGACAATGCTCACTGTGCTGTATCTATGGAGGAGAAGCGTTGTCACCCTTGCGCAGGACTAGGAAAAAACCTCCCCTCAGTACCATGATAAAGATCTGTACTCGTGTTCACAAAAGAAAGCTAACCTTGTTTGAGATAACCCTTCAGCCTAGAGGAAGTGACGAGCACACTGAGTTTTAGGCAGGATGGACTGGGATAATTCTGTACTTGTAAAAAAAAATGTCTATAACTATGCAAAGGAAACAAATGCAGCCACCGCATCTAAGGCCTGGTCTTGGGGTTCAATGATTTGTGATGTGTGACCTATTCTCTCCCATATTATATTCCTAAATCCTTCTTTTCTTTTCCCTCCGCAGATTGTCCCGGAGAACCATGCCCGCGGTTTATGGCCTGCATCCACAGAGCAGTGAATCAAGAAGCCAAAGTCCCTTCTACTAACCTGCAGTGCCCACCTCCCGAGTAACATCTGTGCATGGGGAAGATTCCGATCCTGGCTGCCAGGTCCCAGCCCGTCTCGCCCTCCCGAGGAGTCCTTGCATGGGGCGGCATTGCCGAGCCTCACCTCAGCAGCTGTTGATGTGGGCAGGATGAGTGCTGCGCCATGATGATGGCACGGAAACAAGATGTGCGCGTGCCCACCTACAGCATCAGCGTGGTGGGCCTCTCCGGCACAGAAAAGGAGAAAGGCCAGTGTGGCATCGGCAAGTCCTGCTTGTGCAACCGCTTTGTGCGCCCCAGCGCAGACGACTTCCATTTGGACCACACGTCCGTCCTGAGCACTAGTGACTTCGGAGGCCGAGTAGTGAACAATGACCACTTCCTGTACTGGGGGGATGTCACCCGTCAGCTGGAAGACTGTGTGGACTGCAAGGTGCACGTGGTGGAACAGACAGAGTTCATAGACGATCAGACATTCCAACCTCATCGCAGCACGGCCCTGCAGCCTTACATCAAACGAGCCGCCTCCACCAAACTGGCCTCGGCCGAGAAGCTCATGTACTTCTGCACGGACCAGCTGGGCCTGGAGCAGGACTTTGAGCAGAAACAGATGCCCGAGGGCAAACTGCAGATAGACGGCTTCCTTCTGTGCGTAGACGTGAGCCGCGGGATGAACAGGAACTTCGACGACCAACTAAAGTTTGTCTCCAACTTGTACACCCAGTTGGCCAAGACCAAGAAACCCATCGTGCTCGTCCTGATGAAGTGCGACGAGGGCGTCGAACGCTACATCCGCGATGCTCACTCCTTTGCCCTCAATAAAAAGAACTTGCAGGTGGTGGAAACCTCCGCCCGGTCAAACGTCAACGTGGACTTGGCTTACACCGCTCTTATCCAGCTCATTGACAAAAGCCGCGGCAAGTCCAAGATCATTCCGTACTTTGAGGCTTTGAAGCAGCAGAGCCAACAGATCGCGGCGGCCAAGGACAAATATGAATGGCTGGTGGGCCGCGTGGTGAAATCCCACAACGAGACTTGGCTCAGCGTTAGCCGGCGCATGCAGAGCAGCAACGAATATCAGGATTACGTTTACCTGGAGGGCACAGATAAAGCCAAGAAACTATTCCAGCAGCACATCCAACGGCTCAGACAGGACCACATCGAGCGTCGTCGCAAGGTCTACTTATCTGTTCTACCACGTGCTTTAGATACCCTTGTGCCTGACCTGGATGAAATAGATCACCTCAGCTGGCCCAAAGTAGCCAATTTGCTGGAGACAAAGCCTGCCTTCTCCCAGTGGTTTGTGGTCCTTGAGGACATCCCCTGGGACCTAACCAGCCACATAGATAAAATGGAAGACGATCGTATACCTTATGATATGTTGGAGACTCCCCCTGCTGCAGAGGCCTATTACACACACCTGGAGAAATTGAGGAATGCTAGAAAGAAGGAAGTCATGAAAAAAGCCTTCAAAGAAAACTTGACTTTATCTCCATTTATCACGCCAGGTAAACCCTGGGAGGAGGCCCGTAGCTTCATTATGAGCGAGGAGTTCTACCAGTGGCTGGAGGAGCCCGTATACATGGACATTTATAGCAAGCACCAGAAAGAGCTCATTGACAAGGCCAAGGAAGAGTTCCAGGAACTGTTGTTAGAATATTCAGAGCTGTTTTACGAATTGGAGTTGGATGCCAAGCCGAGCAAAGAGAAAATGGGGGTGATCCAGGAGGTGCTAGGAGAGGAACATAGGTTCAAAGCCCTGCAAAAACTGCAAGCCGAAAGAGACGCCCTAATCCTCAAACACATTCACTTTGTCTATCACCCCACCAAGGACACTTGTCCCAGCAATCCTGCATGTGTAGACACTAAAATCGAGCAGCTTCTCAGTTCCAGGTGCACTTACCCCTACGACCGCCTTTGTAAAGATCCCAACGTGGATCGAATCAATTTGGTAATCCTCGGTAAAGATGGACTGGGGAGGGAGCTAGCCAACGAGATCCGCGCCATGTGCACGAACGATGACAGATACGTGGTCGACGGGAAGATGTACGAGTTGTCTTTGCGTCCCATCGAAGGAAACGTGCGACTCCCCGTCAACTCCTTCCAAACCTCAACCTTCATGCCCCACGGATGCCTCTGCCTTTACAACTCCAAAGAGTCCCTCTCCTACGTGGTAGAAAGTATTGAAAAGAGCCGGGAGTCCAGTCTAGGAAGAAAAGACAACCACCTAGTGAACTTATATCTAACGTTAATCTTAGTCAATCGAAGGGGAGACATGAGCGGAGAGACTGCGCAGAGCCTCATCCATCAGGGCAAGGAGATCGCTGCCAGGCTGCAGTGCGAACTCTTAGATGCGGCATCTACCGGCTTGGGCTACGGCCGCAACATAAACGAGAAACAGATTACGAAGATCCTGCGCGATCTGCTGGAATCCAAGCGGAATCAGAACCTCATTACCACCACGCCGAGCATCAAGGATCTGGTGGATTGCGATCTGCGGATTGTCATTTGCCTCATGTGCGGAGATCTCTTCAACATGGAGGATGTGCTAAACGCCCTCAAGCCTCACACCTACCGCCCTTCGCAGTTCGGAATTGGGCTCTCTGTGTTACTTGACTTGCACATCGGTAGCCAGAAGCGCCGCTTGGAGCTGCTCATCTTGTCCTATCACGCCTCCTTCAACATCCGCAAGACACGACTGGTACACGGCTACATGGTTTTCTATGCAGCCAAGCGCCGTGCCTCACTGGCCATGTTGCGTGCCTTTCTGTGCGAAGTGCAGGACATCGTCCCCGTTCAGCTGGTTGCTCTGACCGAGGGCTCGCTAACGGTCCTGGACAACGTAACCAGAGAGCAGCTGGTGGAAGGAGAGGAAATTGCACAGGACATTGAGGGCAAGTTCCTGATGTTGCCATGCGGCCCTGGGCAAGCCAAGATGGACATGTTCTACCCTTTCTTCAAGGACGTGATGGAGAAGAAAGTGATCATTGAAGCTTCACACATGTATGACAACACAGCAGAAGCATGTAGCACTACAGGAGAGGTCTTTATCTCACCCCGTGCTGGGTCTCCTCTCTGCAATTCCCACTTGCCTGATTCTGAGGATGACTTGGACCTGTCTCCTCAGCACATTCTACCTAGAGAGGACCTGAGCATTGCTGCACCTACTAGAGACCATTCTAAACTGGCCAGAGAACTGGAGGACAACGAGAGCCTTCCCTTTATCTCTGTCATGAGCACCTTAGAGAGCAGACTCAACAACAAGGTACCTCCTCCACCCCTCAAACCAAAGCCCCCCATCCCGTTTGATATCTCCTCCAAGCCAGACCTGTCCTACCTAGATCCGGGCTCCCGAGACGGGCACAGGAGGTCCTTAACGTCCATCACCTGGCCTCCGTCAGAAGCCTTTGATCCTTCGGATTACGCTGAGCCTATGGATTCTGTGGTGAAACCCAGGAACCCGGAGGAAAACATTTATTCTGTGCCTCACGACAGCACCCAAGGTAAAATCATCACCATCCGTAACACTAACAAGCCGCAGTCCAATGGCAGCGGCAACGGTTCTGATAGTGACATGGACACAAACTCTTTGGAGAGAGCAAGGAAAGCATCCATAGTGACCAAACCAGTCCTGTACCGGACCAAGTGTGCCAAACTCGGCAAGTTCTCCAGCTATCGCAGCAGCCTGAGCGTGGGCAGCGATGATGAGCTTGGGCCAATCAGGAGGAAGGAGGACGAGATTGGAACCCAGGGGCCAAAGGACAACACTACTAATTCCTTTGAGGCTGACGGGGAGGATCCAAGGAAGAGGAACATCCTGCGCAGCCTTCGAAGGACCACTAAGGTAGAGTTGACAATACTTGTGTTTTTTTTGTTTTGAATTTTTGAAATGTTGTATGTCCTTATACTATACATTAAATTGAGGTGACACACACAACTTTTGTTCAAAGAAAGCAAAAATTGGGAATTTTATTGTGCCAAAAATCACAAGATCATTATGTATTTGTATATTTATATACTTGCGGTCTGCAAGTGGTTTACCAGGGTTATGGCTGGAGGTATCACTCATCACCCCGGTACTGTTTTTTTTTCAGCAGACGGCTCGCCACCCGGGTAATCTCCCCTCCCGCCGGTGCTTCTCGGGCTTACTGTTACCGCCGGTTCGCCCAAGAAATGATCCGACGGTGCGGCTGTCTGGTTCCACAGGCTATCAAAGAGTTAACACTCTTTGATCGACTCTATGGCCTTGGAGGACTGGAGCAACGTCACTCATGACATCACTTCCGGTCCAGGCTTAAAGGGAAAAAAAAATTAAAAATAAATAGGACCTTTTTCTAGAGAGGACCTTTTTTCTAGAGAGGACCTTTTTTCTAGAGAGGACCTTTTTCTAGAGAGGACCTTTTTTCTAGAGAGGACTTTTTCTTCTAGAGAGGACCTTTTTTTCTAGAGAGGACCTTTTTTTCTAGAGAGGACCTTTTTCTAAAGAGGACCTTTTTCTAAAGAGGACCTTTTTCTAAAGAGGACCTTTTTCTAAAGAGGACCTTTTTCTAAAGAGGACCTTTTTCTAAAGAGGACCTTTTTCTAAAGAGGACCTTTTTCTAAAGAGGACCTTTTTCTAAAGAGGACCTTTTTCTAAAGAGGACCTTTTTCTAAAGAGGACCTTTTTCTAAAGAGGACCTTTTTCTAAAGAGGACCTTTCCATAAAGAGGACCTTTCCATAAAGAGGACCTTTCCATAAAGAGGACCTTTCCATAAAGAGGACCTTTCCATAAAGAGGACCTTTCCATAAAGAGGACCTTTCCATAAAGAGGACCTTTCCATAAAGAGGACCTTTTTTTATAAAGAGGACAAGTCATCCTTATGTTTACATTCCTTGTAATGGGTATAAAAGTCATCAAAAATAAATAAAATAAACAGACAGTGTAAAAAATTAAAGTAAATAAATTTAAAGCGCCCCCATCCCTCCGTGCTCACGCCCAGACGCGAACGCATGCGTAACTCATGCACGCATATGTCAATGGTATTCGAACCACGTGTGAGGTACCACCGCAAACGTTAGAGCGAGAGTAATAATTCTAGCCCTAACCCCTCCTCTGTAACTCTAAACTGGTTATGTGTAAAGATGTTTAACTGGTTCCTGACCGAGGGGGGGGGCAGAATGGCTCCCCTGCGCGAAACCCTGTATAAATACGGGGTTCCTTTAGGAGCCGCCAGAGGGTGCGCGCCCGCTGCATAGCGGGGAACGCGATGTGCGTGGCCGGCGGTCACGTGCACAAGCGCCAGCACGAGGATTTGTGTGTGTAAATACAAACCCCTGTGCTGTCAGAGGAAAGGAGACATGTCGTTTGTTCCTACTATGTAGGAACGGTGAAATGTCTCCTCTCCTACTCAGCCCTATCCGCATACAGTTAGAACACGCTGAGGGAACACAGAACCCCTTGATCGCCCCCTAGTGTTAACCCCTTCCCTACCAGTGTCATTTACACAGTAATCAATGCATTTTTATAGCACTGATCTCTGTATAAATGTCGATGGTCCCAAAGATGTGTCCGATCTGTCCGCCGCAATGCCTCTAAAAATCGCAGATCACCGCCATTACTAGTAATAAAAATAAGTAAATAATAAAAATGCCATAAACCTTTCCCATAGTTTGTAGACGCTCTTATATATAAACCAATCAATTTGCGTGTATTGCGATTTTATTTTATTTTTTTAAAACCAAAAATAGGTAGAAGAATATATCGTCCTACAGCGGTGAAATTTGGACTCTGTTAAAGCTTGGTCAGCTTGGCATGGCACTGCTCCCGAACCATAAAGTATCAGGGACACCAAACTTGGGGAGAACCGATAGGGGGACTCAGGACTACAACCTATCTGATTTTTGGGGGCGGCCAGCTCGCCTAGGAAATCTACCATGTCGTAGTCGTGGGTCCCCTTAACGTGCCCTCTAAGTTTGGTGTCCCTGTCACTTATGCGCAGTGCCATGCCAAGCTGACCAACATTTCCCATAGAGCGCGTGTATTTACATGCATTGAGAAGTGGAAAAAGGTATTGCTTCACTTTTTTAAGTACATTTTTGTTTTACATACATGCTCTGGTCCCATTGTATACTTAAAAGTGGGATATGCCTGTAGCAGTGCCAAGCTGACCAAGATTTAACCAAAAAGAGTCCAATTTGTCCGTACTTTCGAGGCGCTTTGTGTGCACCCGTGGGTATGTCTGTACTTGGGAGTGTACCTAAAGTGATTGTACGTAAAGCGGGGTATGCCTGTACTCACAAATTGTAGGTTTCATTTATAGTGACATTTATTGCAGTAATTGGTAAGACTTCCTGAAGAAGCCCCATTTTGGTGAAACGCGTAGAGCTGAATTCACTGCTGCTATATCCAAGCAGCATGGGTTTTTCTGTGGTGGTTTTAAAATGTACACCTTGAGGGTGTGTTTAAAAATTTGTACACCCAATGACATTATTTTATTATATACAGAATGGTCTTGTGAATTGTTTTGGCACCTTTTAAAAAAAAATAATAATATCCCTATTCCTGTTTTCTTCTTCTTTGTCGGGATTTGGAGCCTTTTGTTCCCCGGACACACCTTGTAGCTTTCTCTATACTATAAAAGTTTTGTAGTTACGCGTTTAGTGTTTTGGCCCTCAGACTTTATTTGGAGGGAGGTCCAAACCACGAGTGTCCGTATCTTCCGTCTTTTACATTGTTATCATTCAGGAGGTGGAACTTCGGGTTTGCGAGTAACGCGGTCAATGAGCGTTTCGCAGTACGATCGCTGTATTCCTAAAAATCCTCACTCTGTTTGCGAATGTTGTCTCAGGATTCAGGCTAAAAGCAGTGTGCAGTACCGCTTTTGGCCTGAGGTGGGGGGGGCGCCGGAGCCGAACAGCGCTGATCGTCGGCGTTTGGAAACGCACGGAAAGGCCCGAGGAAGTTCGGCTGACCTCAGGCTCGTGAACGGAGTCTTTTCTGAGGTTTGCTGAGGTGTCCCTCAAGCCTTTTCGGCCGTTTCCAAGGCTCTCCGGCACCCCCCCCGCCTCTGGCCGCATGCGGTATTGCATCCCATTCTTTTTGTTTCCATTGACTTCAATGGGAAAACTCGCTTTGATATGCGAATACTTTGGATTACGAGCATTCTCCTGGATCTGAGGTTCCACTGTATGACGGGGGTGCATTAGGTGGGGGAGAAGGAAGGGGGGAAGGGATTGTTTTAGCTTTTTTTTTAAGGATTGTTACAGTGGAGCTCCACCCAAAAATGGAACTTCTGCTGTCCAGATCACCCCCCCCCCCTCCCTCCGGTGTCACATGAAGCACCTCTTGAGGGGTGGGGGAGGAGCAGATAACTGTTTAATGCAGGTATTTTGCTCCCACGTCCGGCGATCTACGCCATATCTGGCTCGCAGTCTCTAATTCCTCCCAAAGGTTTTCTATGGGGTTTAGGTCGGGACTCTACAGAGGTCATCAATGTACTTCACACCATCCTTGGCAGAGGATCTTCTCCAGGCCTTGGAGGTCTTTGAGCCTTCAGACTCCGGGTCTCCTCAGTTTTTATCGGATGGTGTTCTATATCTGAGAGGTCTCACCCGTCACTCCCAGACTTATGGAGACCCCACTGGGCTCTTATTGACGAGGTTCTCACCGCTTCGAAGTTAGAGGATGAGCCTGCAGTGCTGTCCCCCTGGTCTTGGCTCTTTTAGGACCCCTTCTAATGGAACGTCCCACACTCCGCTTGAGTGCTTTCGTCATATGCCACTTCCTCCCAGTCTGAATATAGAGATCAGATGTTGGATGAGAAGGCCTGGCTCACAGTTTCCGCTCTAATTCATCCCAAAGGTGTTCTATCGGGTTGAGGTCAGGACTCTGTGCAGGCCAGTCGAGTTCCTCCACCCCAAACTCGCTCATCCATGTCTTTATGGACCTTGCTTTGTGCACTGGTCCAAACCATTTGGTGGAGGGGGGATTATGGTGGGGGGAGGGGGGATTATGATGTGGGGGATGGAGGGGGGATTATGATGGGGGGGTGTTTTTCAGAGTTTGGCCCCCTTGGTTCCAGTGAAGGGAACTCTTAAGGCGCCAGAATACCAAGACATTTTGGACAATTTCAGGCTCCCAACTTTGTGGGAGGAGTTTGGGGACGGCCCCTTCCTGTTCCAACATGACTGCACACCAGTGTACAAAGCAAGGTCCATAAAGACATGGATGAGCGAGTTTGGGGTGGAGGAACTTGACTGGCCTGCACAGAGTCCTGACCTCAATCCAATAGAACACCTTTTGGGATGAATTAGAGCGGAGACTGTGAACCAGGCCTTCTCATCCAACATCAGTGCCTGACCTCACAAATGCTCTTCTGGAAGAATGGTCAATCTTTCCCATAGACACCCTCCTAAACCTTGTGGACGGCCTTCCCAGAAGAGTTGAAGCTGTTATAGCTGCAAAGGGCGGAGCCAACTCAATATTGAACCCTCCGGACTAAGACTGGGGGGTCATTAAAGTTCCTGTGCATGTAAAGGCAGGCGTCCCAATACTTTTGGTAATATAGTGTAGGTTTCTATGGAACCGCACTCCATAGACTTACACAGTGGGACTTGGCTCCGCCCCCACTTCCTCACTGCATTTGATTGACAGCAGCAGGACCCAATGGCTCATTCTGCTGGAGTGCTGTGTGAAGAGTGCACCACACTGGATCTCTGGGGGAGCAGAGAAATAGAAAATGTTTTTTTACCTCAACAACCTGACCTCTGGAAGATTTACCCCCTTCGTGACCAGGCCATTTATTTATTTTTTGCTTTTTAGCACTACGTTACTTTCACTGACAATTGCGCGGCCGTGCAACACTGAACACAAATCCCCTCCCACATATATTTTAGTATTCACTCACCACGGCGTTTATTTTTTTGCGCTATAAATAAAAAAAGACAGAAATTTTGAAAAACAAAACAAAACTTTTTTTTTACTTTCTGCTGTAAAACATCCAATAAAAAATGTAAAAAATCGAATTTTGTTCGTAAATTTAGGCCATTGTGTGTTCTGCTACATGTTTTTGGTATAAAAAAAAAATTCCCAATAGATGTATATTGATTGGTTTGTGTGAAGATTCTACAGACTGTGGGAGATATATATATATATATAGTGGGATTTTTTAATTCTTTTTATACTAGTAATGGTGGTGATCAGCGACTTGTAGTGGGACTGCGATATCGCGGCGGACAATCTGACACTTTGTGGGAACCAGAGACACTAATACAGTCATCAATGGTGATGAAAATATGCACTGTCACTGTACTAATGAGACTGGCTGGGGAAAGGGGTTAAACATCAGGGGTGTTCAAAGTGTTAACTGTGTGCCTAGCCGGTGTTTAGTGTATCCACTGCGAGGTGTTTCTACTGAGGGATGTGCAGGGAAACAAAATCCATCACCCCTCCCCCCTCACTGACAGGACTGAGCTCTGCATTGTTTACATTGACAGCTCTCTGCCCCCTCCCCCCCCACTGACAGGACGGAGCTCTACATTGTTTACATTGACAGCTCTCTGCCCCCTCCCCCCCACTGACAGGACGGAGCTCTGCATTGTTTACATTGACAGCTCTCTGCCCCCTCCTCCCCACTGACAGGACGGAGCTCTGCATTGTTTACATTGACAGCTCTCTGCCCCCTCCTCCCCACTGACAGGACGGAGCTCTGCATTGTTTACATTGACAGCTCTCTGCCCCCTCCCCCCTCACTGACAGGACGGAGCTCTACATTGTTTACATTGACAGCTCACTGCCCCCTCCCCCCCACTGACAGGACGGAGCTCTGCATTGTTTACATTGACAGCTCTCTGCCCCCTCCCCCCCCACTGACAGGACGGAGCTCTACATTGTTTACATTGACAGATCTCTGCCCCCTCCCCCCCCACTGACAGGACGGAGCTCTACATTGTTTACATTGACAGCTCTCTGCCCCCTCCCCCCCACTGAGAGGACGGAGCTCTGCATTGTTTACATTGACAGCTCACTGCCCCCTCCCCTATATGACAGGACGGAGCTCTGCATTGTTTACATTGACAGCTCTCTGCCCCCTCCCCCTCACTGACAGGACGGAGCTCTGCATTGTTTACATTGACAGCTCTCTGCCCCCTCCCCCCTCACTGACAGGACGGAGCTCTGCATTGTTTACATTGACAGCTCTCTGCCCCCTCCCCCCACTGACAGGACGGAGCTCTGCATTGTTTACATTGACAGCTCTCTGCCCCCTCCCCCCTCACTGACAGGACGGAGCTCTGCATTGTTTACATTGACAGATCTCTGTCCCCTCCCCCCTCACTGACAGGACGGAGCTCTGCATTGTTTACATTGACAGATCTCTGCCCCCTCCCCCCTCACTGACAGGACGGAGCTCTGCATTGTTTACATTGACAGCTCTCTGCCCCCTCCCCCCTCACTGACAGGACGGAGCTCTGCATTGTTTACATTGACAGATCTCTGCCCCCTCCCCCCTCACTGACAGGACGGAGCTCTGCATTGTTTACATTGACAGATCTCTGCCCCCTCCACTGACAGGACGGAGCTCTGCATTGTTTACATTGACAGCTCTCTGCCCCCCCCCCCCACTGACAGGACAGAGCTCTGCATTGTTTACATTGACAGCTCTCTGCCCCCTCCCCCCACTGACAGGACGGAGCTCTGCATTGTTTACATTGACAGCTCTCTGCCCCCTCACTGACAGGACGGAGCTCTGCATTGTTTACATTGACAGATCTCTGCCCCCCTCCCCCCCCACTGACAGGACGGAGCTCTGCATTGTTTACATTGACAGCTCACTGCTCCCTCCCCCCCCACTGACAGGACAGAGCTCTGCATTGTTTACATTGACAGATCTCTACCCCCTCCCCCCTCACTGACAGGACGGAGCTCTGCATTGTTTACATTGACAGATCTCTACCCCTCCCCCCCACTGACAGGACGGAGCTCTGCATTGTTTACATTGACAGATCTCTACCCCTCCCCCCTCACTGACAGGACGGAGCTCTGCATTGTTTACATTGACAGCTCACTGCCCCCTCCCCCCCCCCCCCACTGACAGGACGGAGCTCTGCATTGTTTACATTGACAGATCTCTACCCCTCCCCCCTCACTGACAGGACGGAGCTCTGCATTGTTTACATTGACAGATCTCTGCCCCCTCCCCCTCACTGACAGGACGGAGCTCTGCATTGTTTACATTGACAGCTCTCTGCCCCCCCCCCCACTGACAGGACGGAGCTCTGCATTGTTTACATTGACAGATCTCTACCCCCTCCCCCCTCACTGACAGGACGGAGCTCTGCATTGTTTACATTGACAGCTCTCTGCCCCCTCCCCCCCCACTGACAGGACGGAGCTCTGCATTGTTTACATTGACAGATCTCTACCCCCTCACTGACAGGACGGAGCTCTGCATTGTTTACATTGACAGATCTCTGCCCCCCTCCCCCCACTGACAGGACGGAGCTCTGCATTGTTTACATTGACAGCTCTCTGTCCCCTCCCCCCACTGACAGGACGGAGCTCTGCATTGTTTACATTGACAGCTCTCTGCCCCCTCCCCCCTCACTGACAGGACGGAGCTCTGCATTGTTTACATTGACAGCTCTCTGCCCCCTCCCCCCCCACTGACAGGACAGAGCTCTGCATTGTTTACATTGACAGCTCTCTGCCCCCTCCCCCCTCACTGACAGGACGGAGCTCTGCATTGTTTACATTGACAGCTCTCTGCCCCCTCACTGACAGGACGGAGCTCTGCATTGTTTACGTTGACAGCTCTCTGCCCCCTCCCCCCCACTGACAGGACGGAGCTCTGAATTGTTTACATTGACAGCTCTCTGCCCCCTCCCCCCTCACTGACAGGACGGAGCTCTGCATTGTTTACATTGACAGCTCTCTGCCCCCTCCCCCCCCACTGACAGGACAGAGCTCTGCATTGTTTACATTGACAGATCTCTGTCCCCTCCCCCCCACTGACAGGACGGAGCTCTGCATTGTTTACATTGACAGCTCACTGCCCCCTCCCCCCACTGACAGGACGGAGCTCTGCATTGTTTACATTGCCAGATCTCTGCCCCCCCACTGACAGGACGGAGCTCTGCATTGTTTACATTGACAGCTCTCTGCCCCCTCACTGACAGGACGGAGCTCTGCATTGTTTACGTTGACAGCTCACTGCCCCCCTCCCCCCCCACTGACAGGACGGAGCTCTGCATTGTTTACATTGACAGCTCACTGCTCCCTCCCCCCCCACTGACAGGACAGAGCTCTGCATTGTTTACATTGACAGATCTCTGCCCCCTCCCCCCTCACTGACAGGACGGAGCTCTGCATTGTTTACATTGACAGCTCTCTGTCCTGCCTTCCTGCTCCTCACCGATCGCTGGGTGCCGTGGTGGTCATCCATTGGCCGGTGATCGGCTTGTGCCGAGTCTGATTACAGCGCACCGGCGCCCCCTACCAGGAAGTGTGGTGATATTAGCACAGCGACTCTCCGGAGGAATCAGCCCGGTATATGGAAACATCTGGATCTACCTTCAGTCCAGGCCGGAGCCATGTGCAAAAAAGAGAAAACCAACAAACCCGGAATTCAGCTTAAAGTGGGTTGTAAACCTTAGAAAAAAAACCTGCAAGACAAAGGCATAATGTGCTAGTATGAATAGCATACTAGCACATTGAATTACTTACCCTGTTTCCCCGAAAATAAGACCTAGCGTGATTGTCAGTGATGGCTGCAATATAAGCCCTACCCCCCAAATAAGCCCTACCCTGAAAATAAGATCTACAAGGACTTTAACTAGGGCTTATTTGGGGGGTAGGGCTTATATTGCAGCCATCACCGACAATCATGCTAGGTCTTATTTTCGGGGAAACAGGGTACCTGAGATCGAAGCCCCCCGCAGCCATCCTCGTACCCCACTCCGGCGACCGGCGTCACTCCCGGAGTTACTTTCGAGTATCGCTGTGATTGGCCGGAGCCCGCGATGATGTCACTTCCCGCGCGTGTACGAGGGAGCCGCCGGTAACGACGCAGTCTAACTGAAGCAATGGCGAGTACTGCCATTGCTTCAGTGCGCATGCGCCAATGACGTAGGCACATGAAGACACACGGGGAGTCTACTGAACCGTTCAGGTGTAGGAGATATCCGGGGGAGCTGCAGGTAAGTCTAATTATAGGTCTTATTATAGACTTACTTGTAGCAAAAAGTGGTTGTAAAGAGTTAACAAGAACTTTAAAGTGGAAGTCCACCCTAAAAAAAGAATTGCATAAAAAAATGGAGGGAAAAAAAAAATTTTTTTGACTCACGTGAAATGGCTGTTGCTAGGCAGTCTTCCTAATCTGCCTCTTCCTACTCCGCGGTGATCTTCAGTCTTCTCCTCCCGGCGGTGTCTTCTGGGAATTGTCTGTGTCCCACAACACATCGCGTCCCATTCACAAAGCGCCGTTTGCGCGTGCGCAGTAGGAAACTGGCAGTGAAGCCGCAAGGCTCCACTGCCTCTTTCCCTTAGGATGGCGGTGCCGGGACCCCGAGAGCCGAGGGACGGGTTGGCATCGGGGCGGCCGACATCGCGGGCACCCAGGACAGGTAAGTCTACTTATTTAAAGTCAGCAGCTACAGTGATTGTAGCTGCTGACTTATAATTTTTTTTTTTCCCGGCCAGAATCCCCCTTTAATCCCCGGTTCACATTATAACCTGCATGGGAACCGCAGCGCATTCCTGTGTGATTCACATGCGACATTCATTGTGAATGTGGTGAAATGGCACCAAAGAAGTGCAGCCACCTTTTATTCTTTGGAGCCGCCCTGAAACCGGATCGCTTGGTTCTTATTGTACTGTGCAACCCGGGACAGGCAAACTGGACTGTCTGTGATGCATTTGGGGGCGTCATAAACTTTTTGCATTGACACGCGCATGCAGATCGCAAACACGGCGTCATGGCAGAGATTGCAGTGTTGTATGACCGCGTCATTGTCGTTCAAAGTGCGACCGATAAAAATTGTCCTGGGCAGGAAGGGGGGGGGGGGTTGGTGCTCGGTATTGAGGTGGTTAAGCATGAAAATTCAAAAATTTGTAAATAACTAATAATAACTATTAAATTCTCGGTGTTGGAATTTCCTTTCACATTTGTCTGTTAGAGAAAGTAACAAACACAAATGTATCCGAAGTTACAAATCATCTGAAATAAAGAAGCCGCATCTAAACAAAGGGAACTAAATCATTATAATGATGTTTTTATTATTATTATTTATTTGCTGTTCCCTTTGTTTAGATGCGGCTTCTTTATTTCAGATGATTTGTAACTTTGGATACTTTTGTGTTTGTTACTTTCTCTAACAGACAAATGTGAAAGGAAATTCCAACACCGAGAATTTAAGTTATTTTTAGTTATTTAGTATTTTTGGATTTTCGATTGTTCAGATTTTTATTTTAAAATTTACGAATTCCGAATTTTCCAATTTTTGAATTTCGAATTTACGAAAAAAACAAAAAAACGAATGTAACGAAAACGAACACATTTTTCGGCAGTTCATATGTCTAGTTATTATCCAATCATATGCGAGCGAAAAATGCTTTTTTTTTTTTTTTTTTTTTTATTTATTGTCCTTGCACGCCCCCCTCAGATCTCCAGCGGCTGCACTTGTCGCGCTCCCAGTGGATTTGCCCCTTTTTAGTAAATTAACCCCCCCAATGTCCCGGCCAGCACAGGGGGGTTATAGCCGCCGGCAGTAATCATATATAAAAAGATCTGACAGGCTGGTTGTACACAAGTCGATCGACGAATCAAACTTCAGTACAATCATCCTGCCCCATACATGGATCAAATGTCATCGCCTGTGCCTGCCGAAGCAGCCGAGATTCGATCGTCTTTGGTCAGTTTTAGGCTCTCCACGCTCAGATTCCTATATACAGTGCGGCTGGACGAATTTCCCTCGCTGCGGCTATTGCGTTCTGACAGGTTGCCGTTGTTCCGTCAGATCACGCGACCTGCCACAATTTGTAATGGAAGTGACGTTCCGTCGCGGCCATCTTGGTACACCCCGCACTCAGCCGCAGTAAGGATACAGTCTGAAGTCGCCAAGCGGCCATCTTGGTACACCCCGCACTCAGCCACAGTAAGGATACAATCTGAAGTCGCCAAGCGGCCATCTTGGTACACCCCGCACTCTGCTGCAGTAAGGATACAGTCTGAAGTCGCCGAGCGGACATCTTTGTACACCCACCGGAGTCTTGGATCTCACACTTATTTTTACCAGTAAACTGACCTTCTCTAGTGAAATACGGGATTTAGAGATCCGTCTGACTGTTTAGATGTTGAATTGTAAAAGCAGCGGCGAGTCCACTGATCTTACAGGTTTACTAATCTGACAGAACACCGCTGAATTTTACTATTCAACATCTAAACCAGGGGGAACCAAGGGGGGGTCTAAAACTGGCGGCTCCTTTAGCTGTGGAAGAACTACAAGTCCCATCATCCCTCTGCCTGTGGGAGTCATGCTTGTAACGGTCAGCCTTGCAATGCCTCATGGGACTTGTAGTTTTGCAACACCTGGAGGAGCCTCCAGTTTGAGACCCCCCCCTGGTTCCCCCTGGTTTAGATGTTGAATTGTAAAATCCAGCGATGTTCTGTCAGATTAGTAAACCTGTAAGATCAGTGGACTCGCCGCTGCTTTTACAATTCAACATCTAAACAGTGAGACGGATCTCTAAATCCCACATTTCACTATAGAAGGTCAGTTTATTGGTGAAAATAAGTGCGAGATGCAAATCTCCGGTGGGTGTACAAAGATGTCCGCCTACCGACCTCTCACTGTATCCTTACTGCAGTAGAGTGTGGGGTGTACCAAGATGGCCGCGACGTAACGTCACTTCCGTTACAAATTCTGACGGGTCGCCTAATCTGACGAAACACCGGCACCCGCTGATTGACGAGATGGATGCAGGCGAGAAAATCCATCTCTTTTCCTTAGTGAAAGGAGCACAAACACCGGCTAGGCACACATTTTAACCCCTGATGTTTAACCAATTGTTGACCAGGTTTTTTTCTGGCACATTTTGGGTTTACAAGTTTTTAAATCCGTATTTTTTTTGGGTAGAAAATTACTTTTAACCCCCCAAACATTGCAGTTTTTTTTTTTTTTTTGACAAGAGACCCTAGAGAATAAAATGGCGATTGTTGCATTCATATTTTTATGTCACACAATGTTTGCGCAGCGGTTTTGCAAACGCAATTTTGTCCGTAGCGAGATGGGTTTGTTCCAGGGTCCTTACCCCTCCCTCCCCCCTTCCCTAAATGATTGCTGACATGCTGTGATTGGCCCATAGCTATCACATGATACCTGGTTACCTGCTTTTTTTTTTTTCTATTTATGTAACTTTATCGTAAACTATTCTGGGAGTGTGATTTATAGTAGCCGGCTGTGCGGTTGGTTTTCTATAATTATTCATCATTATTGCGCACGATTTATAGGAATATCATTGGTTTGGTCATTTCCTATTTGTAGCTCACAAGATTTTTATTTATATTACCTGTACCATGTGATTATCTGTAGCCAATCACAGCGTGTCCACAATAAGCAAAGCTGTGCATGGAAAGCGATGATGACAGCAGAGACTATCGCTATTGTATGTAATAACCGCATAAAAAAAAAAACAAGTCCAGATCACTTTGGTGACACCGAATTACTCTGCTGAAAGTATAAAAACAAAAAAAAAATTAAAAAAAAAAAAATCTGAAAATTCAAAAAAATATATATATAATTTATTTATTTATTTTTTTACATACTGTCACCGGTCTGATCACCACCATACCAGTCATATGATGATGATGCTGCACTGATTACAGTATGTGAAAAATTGATTTAATTTCTTAATTACCGTATATACTCGAGTATAAGTCGAATTTTTCAGCACATTTTTTTGTGCCCCCTCGGCTTATACTCGAGTCAAGCACTTTTCTGCAGCAAAAAAATTTCATTTTCTGAACCGACTTTGGGGCCCCGTATCTCAGGGCCACTTGATGCTAGGAACCCCAAATTTGGCGTGCAAATCCAGTGGAACTAGAACTACAACATATCCAAAGCTGAAGTTCCTAGCTCTAATTGGCCCTGACATACAGGGGCCCCAAAATCGGTTCGGAAAATGTCGTTCTCTGCTGCAGAAAAGTGCTTGACATTTTTGGAACCAATTTTGGGGCCCTGTATCTCAGGGCCACTTGGTGCTAGGAACCCCAAATTTAGTGTGCAAACCCAGTAGAACTGGTACCACAACATATCCAAAGCTGAAGTTCCTAGCTCTAAGTGACCCCGACATACGGGGCCCAAATTCGGTTCGGAAAATGTCATTCTCTGCTGCAGAAAAGTGCTTGACATTTTCTGAACTGATTTTTGGGGCCCTGTATCTCGGGGCCACTTGGTGCTAGAAACCCCAGCTTTGGAAATTTTATGCTGCTAGTTCCACAGGGGTTGCACACCAAATTTGGGGTTCTTAGCACTAAGTGGCCCCGAGATACGGGGCCCCAAATTTGGTCAACTGTGTCTATCTGCAGCAATGTCATTTTCGGGACCCTTTGGGTTCAGAGACCCCAAATTTTGGCTGCAGCTAGGGGGCATCTAGGAACCTTAACTACCGAGTTTGAAGTTCGGGGGACCTATGGCTGCAAATGGGCACAGTGAGGCTGCAAATGGGCACAGTGAGGCTGCAAATGGGCATTGTTGACCCTCTTTTCCACTTACAGTATCTGTGCATTTCTCACCCTCGTCTTATACTCGGGTCAATACGTTTTTCCCAATTTTTTTTGTGGTAAATTAGGGCCTCGACTTATACTCGGAACGACTTATACTCGAGTATATACGGTACATTTCTTAATTTTCCCCCCAAAAAATTGCGTTTGCAAAACCGTTGCACAAACTTCGTGTGACATTAAAAAAAAAAAAAAAAAATCGCAATTTTATTCTCTAGGGCAGAGGGGTCTCAAACTGGCGGCCCCTCCAGCTGTTGCGAAACTACAAGTCCCATGAGGCATTGCAAGGCTGACAGTCACAAGCGTGACTCCCCCCAGGCAGAGGCATGATGGGACTTGTAGTTCTGCAACAGCTGGAGGGGCCGCCAGTTTGAGACCCCCTGCTCTGGAGTCTCGGTTTAAAAAAAAAAAAAAAAAGTAGAATTTTTTTAAAAATGTTATTTCTTTTTTTTATGAATGGAGAAAAAAAAAACAGTTGCCCCAATTTTTTTTTTGTAAATGTGAAAGATGATGTTACGCCGAGTAAATAGATACCCAACTTGTCACGCTTTCAATTTGCTCGTGGAATGGCGCCAAACGACGGTACTTAAAAAATCTCCATCGGTGATGTTTTGAACCCTTTTACAGGTTACTGGTGTAGAGTTGGAGGAGGTCCAGTGCTAGAATTATCGCTCTCGCTCTGACAATCGCGGCGATACCTCACGTGTGCGGTGCGGACACTGTTTACGTATGTGCATGATGAGCACATGGAAATGGGGGCGCTTTAATTCTTTTTTTTTTTACACTTTTTATTTATTTTTTTGATCATTTTTATTCCTATTACAAGAAATGTAAACATCCCTTGTAATAGAAATAGTGATGACCGGTCCTCTTTACGGAGAGACCCGGGTCAAAGAGACCCCCAAATCTTCTCTTTACACTTTTTAAAAGCAAATGATCAAAAAAAAAAAAGATCTTTTGCTTTTTTAATTTTTTTTTTTTCAGCCTGGACTGGAAGTGATGTCATGACTTCACTCCGGTCCTCCAAGGCCATAGAGGCGATCAGAGTGTTAACCCTTGATCACCTATGGGAGCAGCCGGCCGCACTGTTGGATCGTTTCTCGGGCAAACCAGCGTTATCTATATATATTTAAAATGTATGTGTAATCATTTTTTTTTTTAATATTTAACTGTCAGTTTCGGCACCAAAATTTTTCATTTTGTGCACCACTACTCAAAAGTGTCAGTTAGTGTCAGAATGTCCACCGCAATATTGTACTCCCCGCTAAAAGTCGCTGATTGCCGCTATTACTAGTATAAATAAAAATGTAAAAAAATATACATCCCGTAGTTTGTAGACACGATAACTTTCACACGAACCAATCAATTTACACTTATTGGGATTTTTTTTTTTACCAAAAACATGTAGCGAAATACATATTGGCCAAAATATAGGAGGGATGTTTTATAGCAGAAAGTAAAAAAAATATTGTTTTTTGTTTTTTTCAAAATTGTATTTTTTTTTTTTCTTTGTTTCTAGTGCAAAAAAAAAAAAAAGCGGAGGTGATCAAATACCACCAAATTTCATTTGTGTTCAGTGTCGCACGACACAATTACCAGTTAAAGTAGCGCAGTGCATAAAATGGCCTGGCAGGGGGGGGGGTTAATCTTCCAAAGGTCATGTGGTAAAGTGTTAACTTTCTGCCCTGCTTCACACTTGTGCGGGAAAACACGTGGGATTCACACACGAAATCGCACCACATGTGCTTGTCGCGGGTCCTGTCGCGGGGCCTGTTGCTGGGGCCTGTCGCAGGGCCTGTCGTGGGGCCTGTCGCGGAAGCGCTGCACAGAGAAGAGCAAGTAATTCAGATCCCTGGAGTGGGGCTGTCGCGGGGCCTGTCGCGGAAGCGCTGCACACAGAAGAGCCAGTAATTCAGATCCCTGGAGTGGGGCCTGTCGCGGGGCCTGTCGCAGGGCCTGTCGTGGGGCCTGTCGCTGGGCCTGTCGCTGGGCCTGTCGCGGGTCCTGTCGCGGGGCCTGTCGCGGGGCCTGTCGCGGAAGCGCTGCACAGAGAAGAGCAAGTAATTCAGATCCCTGGAGTGGGGACCTGTCGCGGGGCCTGTCGCGGGGCCTGTCGCGGGGCCTGTCGCGGGGCCTGTCGCGGGTCCTGTCGCGGGTCCTGTCGCTGGGCCTGTCGCGGGTCCTGTCGCGGAAGCGCTGCACACAGAAGAGCCAGTAATTCAGATCCCTGGAGTGGGGCAAGTACAGTGGGGTTTAGGGTTAGGCGTTTGGTGTTACTTGAACTTTTTATATTTTTTCTGTAATGGTGAACGAACACTTTTTAAAGTAGAACTGAAAGCCAAACTTGTTTCCATCTGTGTCCCCATTGGGGAGATTTTTCTTCACTTCCTGTCTCAGAGCCAAAACAGAAAGTGAGGGAAACCCCCAAAACGAATGTCTCCATTGAACATTTCTCCTCTATTTCTTTTTCTGGTGACAACCCAAAAAATGTTTTTCACGTTCAGTGATAACAGGACAGAGAGGGCGACTCTCCCTAACGGGGCCCCAGACAGCAATAAAACATGACAGGGGCTCTAATCTCTCTGCACTCCATCCAACATGAAAAGAAAAAAGAAGTTTTGCCTTCAGTCATAGTTTAGGGTTTTTCTGTGTTGCCCGGTGCGGCTTTGTGTCTCTTTTATATAAAGAAAATAAGTAAATAATTGATAAATGAATAATAAATAATTAGACAAATCGCAATCAGTAACCTGTTTGTAACACAAAATCAGTTCAGTGATTGGCTGTCTTGTTGGGTCAGAATTGGATATTGCCCCGGTTTGTAGTGGTGATGGGGGGAACACAGCCTTGAATACTGGGAGGTGTTCCCGGACAATGCACTGCCGGGGGGGGGGGGCACTTTGTATAGGAAGATGAATAGTGACCTTTAGAAATTGTCGTCTTTATCCTCCATTCACACTTGTGTGACTTCAAAATCATACGATTTCCATTGCAGCTTCACAGTGCGACTTTATGCGATTTTGGATGAGTGCAACTTTGACACAATTCCTTTTCCTGCTGCAGTGATGGCAGTAGGTGGGGTTATGGCTAGGGTGGGGTTATGGCTGGGGTGGGGTTATGGGTGGGGTTGGGTTATGGCTAGGGTGGGGTTGGGTTATGGCTAGGGTGGGGTTATGGCTAGGGTGGGGTGGGGTTATGGGCTAGGGTGGGCTTGGGTTATGGCTAGGGTGGTGGTTGGGTTATGGCTAGGGTAGGGGTGGGGTTATGGCTAGGGTGGGTTTGGGTTATGGCTAGGGTGGGGTTTTTGGATAGGGTGGGGTTATGGCTAGGGTGGGGTTATGGACTAGGGTGGGGTTATGGGCTAGGGTGCGGTTATGGCTAGGGTGGGGTTATGGCTAGGGTGGGGTTGGGTTATGGCTAGGGTGGGGTTGGGTTATGGCTAGGGTGGGGTTATGGCTAGGGTGGGGTGGGGTTATGGCTAGGGTGGGGTTGGGTTATGGCTAGGGGTGGGGTTATGGCTAGGGTGGGGTTATGGGCTAGGGTGGGGTTATGGCTAGGGTGGGGTTATGGGCTAGGGTGGGGTTATGGCTAGGGTGGGGTTATGGGCTAGGGTGGGGTTGGGTTATGGCTAGGGTGGGGTTATGGCTAGGGTGGGGTTGGGTTATGGCTAGGGTGGGGTTATGGCTAGGGTGGGGTGGGGTTATGGCTAGGGTGGGGTTGGGTTATGGCTAGGGTGGGGTTATGGCTAGGGTGGGGTTATGGCTAGGGTGGGGTTATGGGCTAGGGTGGGGTTATGGGCTAGGGTGGGGTTATGGCTAGGGTGGGGTTATGGCTAGGGTGGGGTTATGGGCTAGGGTGGGGGTTGGGTGTATGGCTAGGGTGGGGTTATGGCTAGGGTGGGGTGGGGTTATGGCTAGGGTGGGGTTATGGCTAGGGTGGGGTGGGGTTATGGCTAGGGTGGGGTTATGGCTAGGGTGGGGTTATGGCTAGGGTGGGGTTATGGCTAGGGTGGGGGTTGGTTAGGGTTATGGCTAGAGTTGGGTTGGGTTAGGGTTAAGGCTATGGGTTAGGTTATTGTTATGGCTCGGTTTGGGCTAGGGGTATATGGAGGGGGGATATATATTGGGGTATATGGAGGGGGGATATATATTGGGGTATATGGAGGGGGGATATATATTGGGGTATATGGAGGGGGGGATATGTATTGGAGTATATGGAGGGGGGATATATATTGGGGTATATATATTGGGGTATATGGAGGAGGGATATATATTGGGGTATAT